>APFE031624320.1:232003-250972 GCA_000404065.3 Pinus taeda | reverse complement strand
GTGCTAGTGATTGATTGTGTTTAATAAAGTATACATTTTGTCTCTACAATTATTAGATCCATTGCAATCTACAATTATTAGATCTATTGCAATTAGTGGTTATTTATGAGATATCCAGCTTGCCATAGGGCATTAAATGCTCGTATGGAGGCCCCCTTTACCATGCATGCCTATGCCCTTCCATCCCGCATCATGCATTTCTCGGGGAGCCTCGACTCCATCGCATCAAACTTTCTCTGGGAGCAGGTGACCCACCACCTCCGAGCTAGCACCTGCCATGCTGGTGCATTTTCAAACCGAAAGATCACACCAAAGACTCATTTTCATTGCTCCATTGCTCCATTTTCACTCTCATCGCAGGTCCTTTGCAACCCTCCAGCATACACTGCTCCCATTCATGGCGTTGGCTCACCTTGTAGGTCCTCTGTAACCCTCGATCATACACTGCTCCTGCTCATGGTGTTGAATCTCGACCTCCTGTGCGTGCTAAGGTGTAAGGTAAATTAAACCCTGTATATAAAAATATCAATCTTAGATACACGATTTTTGGTTTTTGGGCCATGAATAATTCAGTGCTAGTAGCTTGGATAAAATTCAATTTCCAGGTCTAGTTACGAAAAAAACCAAATTGTCTGCCATGCAATCCAGTAAATACACCATGCAATCATAAGAAGGCAGAGCATAAATTTGAGAAGATATCTGATTTTATAAGTTATGACACAATTCAAATAATTAGAATACCACTTAATCATGGAAATCTAATAAAATTGATTTCACAACTGTACAGAAACCCAAGATTCCAAGAAACAATGATAACTATTGATTAGGCTCCCAATAACAGAGTTTAGACACCTAAATTGCTCTTGCAACTTATGTTGTAGAAGTTGATTCTCCTCGGTTAGTTGTAAAATGATAACTATTGATTGGGCTCCTAAGAACAGAGTCTAGACACCTAAGTTTCTCTTGCAACTTCTGTTGTAGAAGTTGATTCTCCTCGGTTAGTTGTAAAGCGAGTTTCCTCAACTGAGCATTTTCTTCCACAATGGATTGATTTTGTTGAAAGAGTTATACATTTAACCTTTCAATGCGAGAAGCCTATTTTTCTATCTTCCTCTTCAACCTATGAATATTAACATATTAATTTAAAGTAAATTTTTGAAGATAATTGAATGTAATAAAGGATCGCTTCCATTGATTGTTCTATCACAATATCATTGGAACCACTTCACATAAAATAGTTTCTGAGCTTCAGAAAGTACCTTCATTGCTCTTTATAGTCTCCCAAGGTCATTTTCTGTCATAGCGGACCTATGGAAGAATAGTCCCTTGTGTTTGTTGGCGTATCCAAAAGATAAGCATTTATCAAAATTCAACAGTGACCAATCTAATACATTTTTTATTTGTTATATTGGCTTTTGGGGGAACTTCTTCTCTTTTCTTCATGTTAGCTCTATCCTTGTAAACTTCATCACGCTGTCTAATATTTTCCTTAATATTCATAAATAAGTTGATCATTCCTTCCATGGATCGCTCGATGTCAACAAATTTATGAGCATATAAAGGTGTATGTCTTAATTCTATCACTTTTATTGGAGAATATCAATACACTAACTTGTAATATGAATAAGTAATGGTGCAATTAAGAGAATTGTTAAGAGGAACCTCAGTTTGAGATACATCAAGTTTCATTGTCCTTTTTGATCATGTATTAAAAAAATGTAGTAAATTCTAAAGTCTAATTAATTGCTCTTATCTGTCCATCAGTTTGAAATTGATAAGTAGAACTAAATTGAATTTGTGTCCCTTACATCTCCATAGTGTTCGCCAAAATGCCATAGGAATTAGGTGTCTCTATGAAAGAGAGACAGAGGTATCTCTTGTAATCAAACGAGTGGTTAGAAGAAAAGACTTGCAATGTGTGATGCATCTGCATGCTTGTTTCAATCTTTGGAATGCACCATTTTAGAAAAGTGTTCAAAAACAAAGTATAGGTTATTGCCCCATTGAATTTGCACTGCATCTGACTTTGAGTCCATAATTATTTGTTGCCACAGTTTCTTTGGTAATGGTAAGGGTGAGTATTTGCCAATATATGGTGCTTTCCCTAGGAAACTTGACAAATGTGACATATATCCACATACCAAGCCACCTTTTTGGCCATGTGTGGCCAATAATTATGTTCTTCCAAAAGTTTGAGTATTTTATCTGTCCGAAATTGTTCTTTCAAGTGCCATAAGTTCCTCTGAAGTCTAGATCATCCTCATAAGCATATTTTAGGTGCTCAAAAACCATAGATCATTTGACTGAAGCATTCAAATTAATGCTTCGGCCAAATTTGGGAAGGGGCCAACAAACAGAAGGGAATAATGGTATCTGGCTATGAGGCCAAGTTAATGCTCTGATACTAGTGTCGTGAGTGTATTTTTAAAACTATGATCTATTCTTACTGAACTAACAGAACAAATATAGCTTGGTCTACAACAATAAATTCAACATGTGTAGTGCAGCAGGTTTTCAATAATTATCGCTACAAAAATTAGCACAAGAGAAGGAATGCATCAACTATATAGTCTAGAGAAACACACGATACCTACAAATTCCACAGTCTGAAAAAAGAGATATAAACTATGGACAAAACATAAATAACATTGATTCTCAACAACACAAAAATATGCTCTTGATAGGTATGGATGCCAACTCAGGCCCAGGTATTTTTAGGGCGATATGTATTATGGATGTTGACCTTGACTCAACTTAGTCACTAAGGCATGAAAAAGGCATTGAAGTGTTGACAATTGTATTCCATGCATGCAAGTTGAAGAGGCATCACGTTGATGTGGCCTTTGAGTTTGGGTCGATGAATGATATGGCTAAATATGGAGGAGAGTTTATTACTATGCATAGCATATGGGATTTTACATTAGATCATTGAAGTGGTGCATGCTAAGGGCTATGAATAGTTTTTAGGGAATGGTTGTGATCATTCTAGTGTGAATGCATGCTTGATGCTAGATGCAGGTGCTCTTGCATGTGTTAGTTGGATGCTGAGTTTGATTATTTTGTATGTGTGAATTGGAATTCGGGTGTGATTACTTTACATGCATGTGATGGAAATTGAGTGGGTTACTCTCCATGTTAGGGTAGGAACCTGAGTGTGACTACTTTACATGCATTGTTTGGTAGCCAAGGGTAATCATTTTACATGAATGGTTGGAAGAAGGGCATAGTTACTCTTCACAATCGGCTAGAAGTTGAGTGTAGATACCATACATGCCTGTGATGGATGTTAAGTTGTTGTTACTCTATAAATATAAAATATGGAAACTTGGTCGTCAACATTGATGTTCATATGGTACTGTGAGTATCACCAAGCGTCCATGCTAGTGCTCATATTGTCGATAGTTGAAATTAAAATGGATTGGCATGTTATCTACAATGTGCACTAGTAGGTGGTAATCATTCAACTAGGTCTTGGGAGGGGCTTTATTCTTGCAAATAATAATCCTAGAAACACATGTAAAGGTGAATGTGCATAGGAATTATTGCCACAAGTTAAATTTTGTTAAGAAAAGTGGGGTTATGCTAAATAATTATAATCTAGCATGCCATATTGTGCATTGGGCCAGAGGCAATGTTTATCAAGATTTCAACCTAACTCTGGAGGTGAAACTCGACTAAATTTGGTGTTCTAATACTTGGAAAAGTTTAGCTTCATCTATGGTGAAGGTGGTTGGATGAGGTGGTATGGGTATAGTAGGTCCTTGTAGAGACTGTTAAAGAAAAATATTCTTGTTGTGTCAATGAAAAATCTTTTGGCCTTAAAATATCTTTGTATTGCACATAGGCAAATTATACTGTTGGTTGCCTTGACAACGAGTACCTCTAGGTTGGGGTTGACCATGAGGATAAAAATTCTTTATCCAAAAAGACATATTAGACACTAAAGGATGAGATAGAACTTTGTGACATAAGGATGCCACCAATTTGGTAATGGAACTAGTTTTTATGGTGAAATGAGACTTGTGTTTGTAGTGAAACTTATGATGTGCCAATGGTCTTTGCTCGATGTTAAAATTCAGTATGTTCTTTCAAAGAAATTGATTAAGATTAAACTTTCAATTTCGTCACAAAATGAGTATAAACACAATAGTTGTAAACTTTCCAACTCTAGGTGACTGTTGTCCTACTGTTATTTCATTATTATAACTTAAAAACATAATTTATTCAATAGCAGACAGTTAAATTTATATGCCACCTAAAAAATGAACAACAGAAGAAATACACATACAAAGGGATTTCTCCTTCAAATCATCTTTTCATTTCTTTGGTTAAAGCTTATAATGTGACCTCTGCAGCTTGCTTTTAACCAATTGTTGTACGATCAGTAAGTCTCCTATATTTGAAGTTTAGGGCCCATGTAAGAAAGGAAAAAGCTACATAGTATGGTAGAACAGTCTAGGCTACACTTTTATGCATGTTCTGAAGAGTAATTTTCTCTTCCTCTTCTCTGATAACTGAATAGTTAATACAGTTGAGCAATCACAAAAGATGAAGTATGGCCTACAAATCTGAAGGAGTATGGCCAGTACATGGAAAAGATTTCTACAATAATACACAGTCTGTTGTGCTTGCTAGTCACTGTAGTGATCTGCTCTTCTTCTTGAATAAATTTTTCCTTTCTATTGTTCTCTTTCTCCTTTCTCAGGTGTGATCGACCTCTCATGTCTTTTCCTTTTGTTTCTTTGAGAGAAGATAACTATTCTCCTCAATCTTAGCTGCCACCTATCTCAATCTTGAGAGGTATGGCTAATTTTAAGTCCTAATATAAGTCATTAATGTTCTGGAACTTCTAGAACATTTCGTTTGCATTCCTAAGATTACTTGACTTCAAAGCAGAAGACTTGCACATTTATTTTTTATTTTTCAAGTGAAATCACAAAATAGGATTAGTGAACCAAAGAAATTTCTCAAGCTACTTGAAGCTTGTGCAAGAAGTTCTTATTTCAGGGATTTGGATAAAGAGGAATGAGGTGGGGAATCTTTGCAGACAACTTGGAGCTAAGAGATTGAGGGTTCTATTGAAAATTGAGATACATAGACATAGGTTTCAGTATTAGGGTTGGGTCTTCGGAATATAAACCCATGTCCTGATCCATATTTATCAAGGAGTTGTTGGATTTTCTTTGCAACAAATTTTGCATGTTGTTATGTTTCTTTCAACAATGTATTGATTATACCTAGATGAAGCATTTTAAAGTCTATAATACTATTTTGTGCATGGGTAGGAAACGATGAAGGGGATGTAGGGAATATTCTCTTAATGTGGTTATATTTGGTGGGGTCTTAAGTGTAAATTGTACACACTACAGAAAATTACACTTCAAGTGGTGTTCAATATTTATAGCATGAATTGTAGATCATATGTTTAGTCAATATTCTTGTTCCCTCATTTGTATAGGGATTTGAAGAATGAATAAGTGGGACTTGATCAATGAGTTGGAGGTTGAGGACCAAAAAGGAATGACAGAGTTTTTAGTGGAAGATTTGACATGGACGGAAGTAGCAGGAGACCAAGTCGTGATTATTCCATATTGTCGACTTGAGGATTTTATAAGTGGAGAGAAATTGAGGGAAAGTACACCTCTCAATTTGTTGCTAAAACTTGACAAATTAAAGATGTGAAGGATATCAAGAAGACAAATTCTTAAAACATATCTAGAATATGCTCTCTCTCTCTCTCTCTCTCTCTTCTCTCTCTATATATATATATATATATATATATATATATATATATATATAGTTTTGATCCTTAAGTTCACTATGTCAAACATGCATAAATATTTTATTTAATTTGTTGTAAATTCTTGATTACCAGATATTGGTGTGCCTATGGTCCAAATCATGTACAAGCCAGCAATGTAGCTGAACCTGGATCTACAACTAAAAAACATCTTCCACATCACAACATTAAAGTTGGTTGTCAGTGTCACTTTATTATGCGATGACTTGCTCTTAGGCCAAATGATGATGTTCTAATGTATACAGCATGCAGACATATTGATGAGCAAAATGTGGATTTCCATGGAAATGAGGTAAATGACATGCCCAAGAAATTCAATTATATTCTGCATTCTACAAAGAATATATGAACCATTGTTGAATATTTGATTCATGATGGTTTTAATACTATGATGATCTGGGACAAATTTATCTTTGATGTAAGGTATGGATCTCGTGAGTTGTTCACAGGGGCACCTCGGGATTCTTTTATGAAAAGAAAAGATGTGTCAAACACGTATAATAATATCAAAAGGCTAGAGTATGTGAGGCATGAAATTCATCCAATGAGTGTGGATTGTTGGGTTAGTTAGTGTCTAGAGAGCTTTTTCTTCTACCAACAAAAAGATGTTGAAAACATCCCTTTCATTATAGTCATACAAACTAAGTGGATGCTTTCAATGATGATGAGACACTCACACAACAACATGTTACCAATGGACTCCACTTTCAGCACTAATAAATATGGGGTAAACATATTTACCAAAAGTTCATTTATTCAACTTTATTTCAATGTCGTCCTCTCATATGCTTATAATTTTTTTTCTTATTGTAATGCAGTATCAACTGTACACCTTAATGGTTTTTGATGATCATCACAATGGGATTCTAGTGGCATGGGTAATATCATCATGAAATGGTACTCCTGATATTTGTAAATGCATGTCACAATTATTTGCAAACGGGAAAAAAGAAAACCCAGATTGGCATGCCCGAGCTGTCATCACAGATGATGCAGGAGTAGAAATTGAGGCATTAAGGTGAACCAATTTTTTCTTTTTAGAAGAGATAAAAAGCAATAATGTTCAAAGATATTCTCTTTTAATATTATATTATTTCAAGACTTGCACAAGCTCTACACTATTATTGTGTGTATGGCATGTACGTAGAGCATGGTTGAAAAATGTTGGAACTAAAGTCAGGGGAAAAGAAAATAAAGTCCATATCTTTCGTGGTTTAGGAGAAATCGTGCATTCGTGTAAAGATGATGAATCTATACAACATGGAATTCAAATTTTATTTGATGAATTCAAAGAAGAAACTGTGTTTTTGGATTATTTTACAACCAACTGGTTAGGCAACAACAAATTATGTAAGTTTATTGAAGTTTCATTTTATCAGTTTATTTTGCAATGAACCATTTTCTATTGTTTCTTCGCATCTAATATATGTTTTTTTTTTTTAGATATGTGGGAAAAAGCATATAGGGACTTCCCACATTCCAACCAGTATACTAATAATGCTATCGAATCTTATCACTGGTATCTAAAGCAAAGGTACCTTCGTGAGAAGAAAAATGCGTCCCATAGAAGGATGGATTGGTTGTTGCATCTGTTATTGAAAAATGTTGAGTTTTATTACATTCACATGCAACGTATAAAAAAATTTGGTTTTGTTCGAGCTTTAAAAACCGAGCAACAAATAAATTTAAGTAAGTGCAAAGAAAATAATATCCCAAATGAAGATTGTGTGGCCGATGGAAACAGTGAATCTGAGTATTTGGTTCATAGCCAAACTATGGAGACTCGTGATACATGGTATCATGTCATTTATGAAGGGCTGAACATAAACTTTTGTCATTGAAAATGGACCCTAAATGACAATATTTGTAAGCATATTTTAAAATTTGAGATGTTAGTGACTAGCAATGTTTTGAAGGGCAATGAATTGCCTAATGTCTCTAGGTCTATTACAGAAAGACCTAAATATTTTCTTGATTTAAATGAAACATTTATAATAACCCCTGAAATTGAAATGAACCTTCAACCTTCTCCTTCCACTAATTCAACCATTGTAAGGCCAGATAACATACTAACTAGTGATGAGGAAATTAAACTTGTGATTTCATCAACTCATAATAAATTGAGGGGTTTATTACGAATAACACCCACAAATTTGAATAAGGCATATGCACTAAATCAATTGGTAGAAAATGTAAGCCAAGGGTACAATAATAAGAAATTTGACGTTGTAACTCCATTCAAGGTCACTACCAAGAGGCGACATAGTTTCTTGATCCCAATAAAAAAAAGGGGCAAAGTGTTCGTGTGTTGAAATCAAGAAAATATGAACCACAATTTCTAAAGGTTGGACAGTGTTGTGGAAGGAAAATAAGAATGAATAAACAATTGGAGATCATTTCTACAAAATAAATCAATCTGGACCACACATCTAGAAGGGTACAACATTGCATTTTATGAAATATTGATATGGAAATTTTAATTGATGTATCATCTTATGTGAAATGCTAAATATCATTATCTTCATCACCTTCTATGCAATTGCATAAAAATGTGTTTTTTTTCTTACAGTTGAAGATTCCACGTCTCATAATATTTCAAGTTTTCAAGTTCGATTATTTGATGAGAATAATCTAGATCCAAATATGGGGAGTTCATTGATTCCTTTTCCATTTGATTCACCGCGTCCACCTCTCCCGTTTGATCATTGAACCCCCTGGTTGTTTCCACCATTTGCACCAAATTCATTCATTGGGCACCCTATCTCAACCCTTAACATTTTAGTTCCACACCTTAGGGTAATGCCACCTATTGTACAACTAGTCGTATTGTATCGCCACTCGCACTCTATACCTTGTTCATTTATGACATCCAACATGCCTCAATCCATTGCCCCAGAACCACACAACTATTACACACTTCCAATCAACAATTTACCTACAATTGCTCCATCTATAGAGGAGGGACAATCTGCTCACATGGCTAAAAAATTTATGGTAAGAAAAGTTGGTTGATGAAAATGTTATAACTTACATGTATGAAATTTTGTATGAATCAAAATCACTATTTATATTTTAAGTGAACTTATATTGGTAATTTGTTTTGTAATGGATTAATCAAAATCATTTGACAACATTCTTTTCAATTTGTTTTACAGGAAATAGCGGGTAAAAAGAACAACCAAAGTGCTAACAATCAACGACAATATTACAAATATTTGAGCTAATGAGTATTCATGGAGAAACTATGTGCATAACCCTATAAAGGGTTTTCTTGATTCAAGACATCTTGTGTGCATGACGGATTGAACATGTCTCTAGATATGTCCAACATTATGTAATTTCAAGTTTGTACGGTTATCATATCAAGCTATTGAAATCGTTTTGTTGAACTCAAAGCATATAAAATCTCAGTGTAAATGTTGGTTGAACTCTCACAAACTCCAGAAAATGGTTATTTGTCTTTTTGCTACTATAAGCTTGATACATCCTTTTTGGATAACTGCATAGTCTAATGTATATAAAATCAGAATTAGAACTCTTATATATCAGGTTGTCTCATTATTGTAGATGTGATTTTGGCGTGCTGCTTTAATACAAAATGAATTTCAGTGAAATAGAAATTTAAGAATAAATTGGTCTTTTGTGAAAATTTGTGAAAATTATTGACATGCTCAAAGTCAGTCCTTTAGTGTCTGAAAATGATTGAAAATTGTGGATTTGGAACTCATCTATGCATACTCAATGCGATTTCCTTCAATTCTAATATGTCATGTCTCATGAAGGAAGGATGGACCTGTATATAGCAGATCCCATAGAGTTGAAGGAGGGGACACCCCATGCACTCTAAGGCTAAATTCCTAGTAGCAATGAAAGTGTTCCTCATTTAAATTGGCTTGTAATGTTCCTTAAACCTCGGCAAGCAGGGGAAGCAATTCAGATTTTCCAGATCAGTTGAACCCAATAAGTAAGGATGTGTTGCTATCTTTATGCTTCCTCTGTAAACAAGGCATGTTGTGTTCTCATCTATTCTTTCAAAGTTTTGATGTTAGATATTATGGATTGGTATAGAGTTGGAATCCACAACCTATTGCTGCAAATGTATCTTTTCTTGTTTTTCATTCTAGAAACTAGTTTTTTGAGATATACTACCTAAGGGGTGAGCCTGCTATTTCCATTTTTGAGAAATTTCATCTTTCACACTAGATTTTTAATCTACCATAATTTCATATGAAAAGTCCAATTTTGTGGCCATATAAAGGGGGTTGTAAATTGGACCCTGATTACTGTTACAATTTGTGAGCTTCATATTGTGCACTATCCATCTTTACATTGACACAACTAATCAGATCACTAAGAATGCAACATATGTGTCTAGTCTAGTTTAATATGAGACATATGTGGTGCTTCTTCAAGAATTAGGGCATGTCTCTTAGAATTTTCTTTCAAAAGGAGGATCTTATATGCATAACTCGATTCATTAGAGATTCATTTGCTTGAAGCTAAGAAAATTTAATCTAGATACTTGTTTAACCACTTCTAAGACAAATGGGGCTCATATTTCTACATATTTATAAAGTCTGCAATAACAACTGCACATAAAAGTTGCAAAGAGAAAAGAGAAAGAGTGTGATATTCTTACCTCATATCAGAAAGAGACATTCGAAGCTACTATCTCGAATGAGAGAAAAATGCTCATACAACCATCTAGCTTAATGTTAAGACAAAACTAGCAGCTAATTAACATCTCTTAACCTTGTAGATTCATATAACATGTTACTTTATTACATTATGCCTAAAGTTACTTTATTATTTAATACATAAAACATGATAAATATAGCCTAAATGATCCTAGTAGTTAAGAACGTGTGGTTCTCTCCACAAAGGTCATATGTTCAATTCCAACCAGGGGTAAAATATGTACATGTGGCCAAGCTGTTGTTTGTGTGGCAGCGGAAAGGTATAAGAATTCCCATTCTCGCTTATAGGGTAGCAAATGGACAAATTATATTTATCAGGCAGACCACAATGACAAAAAAATTTCTAGAAAAAATAAAAACATGATATGACCATTAAACTAACATTCAAGAATCTCATGAGGCCACAAAGAACCACCCCTTAGTATGTGTAAAACTACAACACCCACAGATCAGTAGAGCTCCTCATCAAATATCCAAGATTATTGCCATGCACATTCCAAACCCATGTAAATACACAAAAAAAACTTCTTCGTGCCTTTCTCAAACAGTAAATCGAAATTTCTTATTAAAAGAGTTTTATATTTTAATTCCCTCAATACAAATACTAAGCATGCCTTGGGGGACTTTCTGGTGATCATTAAGCAATGATAAAACTTGCGATAGTTGTTTTCCAAGATACAATAATTGAAGTTGTTTCCCACATCACAGAAACTTCTTTAAGACACTAGCACAAAACTATATTTCCATAAGCAACATTAAGTATGCACTTAAGTTCCTCTTTTACAACTAGTTGAGAAATGCCTTTGTCACTCAATTAAAATATTGCTCATAGTGTACTAACAAATTACAATCCCATGGACCATAATTTCGTGATATTGCACATTAAAAAAATTTATTCCCTTTTTTCATCTAGAAAATTTTGTAAAAGACACTTAAAGACCCTAAATAATCCCAAAACATATATAATTCCTAGTCCTTTTCCAACTATCTAGGCCACACTCAAAATCCAAACTAGACATGCCACCTATTGAATATTTTCTACATGCCAAAAGGCATCTATCATACACATTTTGTTCTTCTGAATCCAATATATTCACTCTCTAAGTTATCATTGGCAAACTTTGGTAAGCATCTTTATCAATTGGAAATCTCGGAATTGTTGCACCCAATTTTTGAACATCCCAAGCAAGTAAGATCCAAAGACTTTTAAGTTAACTAACAGTAATCCATGAATTGATATATGTTTTCAAAAATTAGATTTAGTTTGACCAGATACCATCACTACAGAGGGTGTCATATTACAATATTTAGGTAAATATTTTAGTGGAATGCATTTATAGTTGCTTTCCAAAGGGTCTATGTGGTCGGTTCTTACTCAATTATTTGAGCTTTGCAAATTGCATGTTGAGAATATCCTCATCCAAGGAATTTCAATGTTATAGTAAATATATACAGTTTATGCATAAATTCCATAAACATAATATTTCATCCCTAATTCTCTTGCTATATACTAGGAATGAGTTTAACATTAAGGTTCCTCACAACATAAGACTGTTCATGAAGAAAAAGAAATGGTGATTACTTATTACCATCGTCACTGTAAGAGGACGAAAACTTTCTAAGGAGCCATGTTTCTTTATTCAGCGCATTGATAGACATGGTGTCTTCAAGAAATTAAGCTTAATCCTTTCATGAAAGTGACATACATCTCAATTAAACCATTCATAGTAATTGAAGAATTAGAAGGGAATATTAAAATGATGAAAGGTGTGTATCTATTGTTGCATGAAAAGAGCTTTGAAGGCACAATTAGGACTTAGAAACCAAGAATATATTGGAAGGAGTCAATTATTGGAATTAAGGCACAATACCGAGATCCAAACATACATCAAGTAGTTATCTCATGTTACAAATCAAAGAGATATCAGATAACGAAAAAATATTCCACTTTATGATTATTGAAATCATGGACACATAATGAACTGTCAAGACAAGGAGTTAAGACTCTTACAATAGCTATCATGGAAGCAGATAAACTCCTAGATTCCATGAGTGAAGCTAAGGGTGCACTAAGGGGTAATTATGAGTATGCCAATACTATAGATGTAGCAAAAAGAGAAGAAGTTGGACCGTGCTAGATCTACGTCAAAGAGCAATATGCAAATAATTACATGTTCACACGGAGGATGGTTTCCATTGAGCAAGTGGACAACCCATTGGTGGGAGTGATGTAGGTTTTGAGTAACAACACAAAATGAGGATGTGATGAAACTAAGCTTTGTGTAGGAAAATATCAACAAAGGGCCAGTTCTTGTAATATTGGACAATGGTTCGATGCATAAATTCATGAAGTAAGATGCAACAAGGAGACTCAAGTTGCATATTTAGTCAATCTCTTCATTTTCAAGGTATTCAATTTCAATAAGAACAAGGTTATGTTCAAGCTCTATACAATGTTCATATTCAAAGTATCAACTCTTTAGTTGGTCCGAGCTACCAATTAGTTAATTATCCATTGTCCAATGTGTAATATCATTGGTCCGAGTTATTCATATTTTTTCCAATCTGAATGATATGATCCTTCACAAAACATTGACCACTGGAACTACCCAAGGCTATAGCAGGTCTAGGTTTCAACGAGTCTCTAGTCTTCACAACAAATTTGAGCTCTTTAATAGAAACTGGTCACATGAATTGAGGTTGACATCTAAGAGTATATACTTTCCACTGTCTGTGATATGTCACATTTCTACAATTCCACAGTCCAAGCTTGACTAGGAATATCCGAGGGTATCACAGTGGCTTATCAAAGCTTCTAGTTCTCTTGCCAATCCAGGCTTCTCACAGGTTTTCATCTTGAGATTCAGGCCTATAGAACTGATTTCTCTCAAGTTTTTGAGGCTCACATATATTATTGCAATTCTATATCTGAGCTTCTAACAACATGTCCTAGTTTGAAAGGAGTATAATAGTATTTTCCCAGAAAAGTATTTTCTTTTATCTCCTCAGCTTATGTCCTGCTTGTATCCCTCTTATATGTCTTCTTGTGATGTTCTTCACTGAGGTTGATGGGAGGAATGACCAGTTCCAGCTTATATTTATCCTATTTTTTTACCCTTAATGAAATGACACGTCACTTGGCCAAGGAACATGAGGCTACATAATTCATTTTACCAATACTATTTTTTCTAATTTATAAATTCAATTTCTCTCAATCTAAGAGGAGTTAGAAAGAAAGTAATAGCTCATTGGAAAAGGGAAAGTGTCCTCTACAAGATGGTGTCATTTTAATCCTTAACTAAGATCAATATTCCATTAGTAAAATTATATTTTTAGAAATATCATCATTATTTTATCTGTGGCAGACTTTAGGATTTTATCATTATGTTTTCGTCAATGTTTAGGGCTTCCATATTTTTAATCTTTTAGGCCATTTTGAAAGATGAGTGTTTCTTCACTTGTGTTATTTATTTATCAGGATTAGGGCATCTTCAAAGGAATCATGGGAATCTAGGGCTTCATTGATATATGCATACATTGCATCATTCTAGGGAAAACCATGTACCTAAGAAAATTCACTTCATACTAGATTGGAGTTTGTCATTATTAAGCATCAATGTTCCTAGGAGGGTTTCATGGTATGAGCTTCTTCATCTCACATTAGATCATGCATCAACTGTTTCTGGCTTGTCATCATATAGATATGGATATAGCTAGGGTTTCCATCAGAAATGACTTATACTTCTTAAATGTTGTGAAAACCAACAAACTAGATGTAAATAATCCTATTTTGTTACTTTCATTTATTCCTATGGCATCCATCTAGGTGGAATTCAAGACGGTATAAAGAGGAAACATCTGAAACTTGAAATTAAAATGAAATTCAAATGGAGCTACGATAATCTTTTCTAAACCATTAGTAGGTTAAGAATAATTAGTTCACCTCTAATATAATGTATATAACTGAACACATGAATTCAGTTATAACATGAGTAGACATTTAAGGTGAATGATATTACAAAATGGAAAAGAAAAAAGTACATTAACGTGTTCTTTAGTGAAAGAACCATGGTATGAGAGTCCCAAGAAAAATGACAACCATAGTGTATACACATAGTTAAGACCTATACTGATGTTGATCAATGTTTGCCAATGGAATGAATGGTGATGCTATATCATCTCTGGAACCTACATTTACACTTGAGATTGCTCCAACCACTAGATCAGTAGACATTTTATGGATCTCCGCAAGGTGCTTTATCGTAAAAGAATTAAATCGAGCACTCCATATTTTTGCCTCTATGTAGAGGGGCTTCTAATTGTCTGTGCGAATATTGTAGAAGCCTTCCATGTGATTACAGATTAAATCTCAGTTTGTTAATACTATTATGTAATTGACCCCATTGTGTTTTGCCTCTTTTAACCCTGCAACAAGTGTAGTGTAGTATGCTTCATTATTGGTTGTCTTTCTCTACACTCCCCATATTCTATAAACCACATGATTTTTTTCCCCATTATGAAGGACAAATTTTAAAGATGTTCGACCAAAATTTGGATGACATGATACTTCAATGCACAGTGTCCACTTTTCCATCATTTTGTGAGCTTAGAAAAACTGCATAGTGATAACAACAAAATATATTCATGTTAGAATATGAAATATGATAAAATATCCTCATTGAAATTGATTATTTTTTTTTCTACCTCAAGTTTGAATGCACATCCTTGAAAAATAACACAAAATCAAATATCAGTGAGAAGACTTTGGGCATAAAGAGAGCATATTTCTTTTTCTATTAGCATAAAGAGTTAATAATGCATGCATGCTCATGAAAATGAGGATGTAGCATCAAAAGAAGAAATGAACCATTTAAGACAAACTATGTCATGCTATCAAGGATTCTAAGGATTTCAAAACATAATCTTTTAGTAAGACTGACTAAAGAAAACCTGGAAAATGGTTTTTCCTGCTACATTTTCAAAAACATTGTTATATCCAGAAATTCTGATTGTAGTTGACTGTTAGTGTTTTCCAGAGCTACTGCTCACGTCTTGAAAGAGGGATTGCATTGGGTGGAGGGTTCCAAATAGAAAGAACACTCCTATGCTTATCCAGATCTCCATCAACAAGAGGCAATATCCAGGAAGTCAAATCATGTAGGCAAGACAAGTCCAAGAAGGAGAGATTTGACACCACTTATAGCTATAATGGATGTTGAACTTAATTATCAGAGCTATCCAATTGTTTAAAGTCTAATGAAACAAAACAACTTTTTTCTGATTATGCTTCCATTATTTTGATAATCATTCAACCTCCATTGCCTTTGTACATAAGATGAGCGGGCCCAATTTAGATTGTATTATAACATGAGAATGCTCTGACATTGGATAATTAGCATTCAGATGAATTTGGAAAATGTACCTATAAACAGAGTATCTATGATTCAGAAGCATTAGTTGAGTGACATGCCTTGGGTTCCTATAAAAATAATTTCGTTGGTTCCATCAAATACTTTCAAGGGTGCATTTTAAGAGTAACCTAGGTGACATTGATAAGTACACCTCTATCCTCATACTAGCTAAATGATGGATCATCTTCTCAGGGAGCACATGTTTTCATGCAAAATAAGCAAAACAACTCAGATTGTGCAAGAGATGAATTTACCAATGTCAAGAATACATGTCACAACATCCCAGAAAAATAATAATACTCCCTTATGCATGAATAATATACTATTTAGAGCTATTTATTTTTAGAAATTTTTCAAATAAACAAGCTTAGTATGAAGGATATTTTTCAGGATCCAAGAAAGGAAATGGTATAAGCTATATGGTCCTTGAAAATCTACATGTACCTTCATTTTTGAAGGAATGATTCAAGGTTATTTGAGAGCTAGAAATGATAGTAAAGTTGTGGTAGTCATTGAATCCCTCATAATAAGCTCTACTTTATTCTTTGTTTGAAATATTTGGGGTTATGTTTATGGCAATGAAGAGGTGATTGGTTGTATGTCAAGCATGATGCCACTGCTTTCTTCCTCAACATTTATCGATGCTATTCAAAGTCCTATTAGGGCATACACTGTGATCAACATTTTTGTAGTTGTCATTTGGGCCTTTTGTACTCTACTCAATATCAAGATCATCTTTATGACAAAGAAAACTACCCAAGAAAGCCTAGGAAACAAGTCTTGATTACGGTTCTATTTAAAAGGAATCCAAGGAAGCTCTCAATGTGTTTCAATGAAAGGAAAAATAGTTTTACTTTTGGTCATTTTTTCCCCAACCTTCATAATGTTTTAGATTGCAAGAAATTCTTTGTTATAACTGAGAAATTATTTGAAGGAAATATTATTTGGAGTTGGTCATGATATTAGTGATGAGGGTATAGTTGTATTCATGGTGGAGTTGTTACAAGCATAATATGAGTCTCATGACTATTTCAAGAAGCAACATCCAAAGAGAATTATCCTTGATGATGAGGCATACAAAATAGAGTGTTAGTCGGGAGGCATAAAAAATAGAGTGTTATATGTGAGTTAGGGATTCAACACATCTTTCAACTTTGAATCTTTCTAGGCTACGCACATCTTTGACAACACCATCAAAGATGTTTTTAACAGAATTTCCTGTGATGATGGTTTAGATGAAATTGATAGCAAAAAAAGTCTGAATAGTTTTTCAAATTGCTCTTATTGCAAATGCATCATATTCGCAATGTGGCTTCTCCTCTAAGGTGCCAAAAGATCCTTTACAGATTTATGGTTAGACATGTCACTCATGTTAGCTTGTATTATCATGTTAGCCTGATTAAATTTTTATATACAAGGTTTAATTTACCTTACACCTTAGCGCACACAGGAGGTCGGGATTCAGCACTGTGAGCAAGAGCGGTGTAAGATCGAGGGTTGCAGAGGACCTACGAGGTGAGCCAGCACCATGAGTGGGAGCAATGTATGCTTGAGGGTTGCAAAGGACCTACGATGAGAGCATGAATGGAGCAATGGAGCAATGAAAATGAATCTTTGACGTGAGCTTTTAGTTTGAAAATGCGCCAGCATGGTGGGTGCCATCTTGGAGGTGGTGGGTCACCCACTCTCGGAGAAAGTTTGACACGATGGGGTTGGGGCTACCGGAGAAATGCACGATGCGGGATGGAAGGGCATGGGCATGCATGGTAAGTGGGGCCTCCATACAGGCATTTAATGCCCTATTATAGGTTGGTTAGCTATTGTCATTATTGATTGTGATTGATAAGCGTACTTTTGTTTGTTTTTATGTTTTCTTTTTTAATATCTAGTATGGGTGGTAGATATTGATGCAAGTGGTAGATATTGATGTTTCAAAATAATGAGGTGTGTTTTTTGGGAAAATAAAAGAGATTATGGGATGATTTTGATCAAATTCGGGGATTGTTTGGAAATCTTGGTTATAGTTATTTAACTTCAGTATTTTGGGTGTGCAACGGATTTTTGATAATTCTGAATCTATTTCTACCATAAAATACAGTTTAAACACTAATTTCATATTTAATATATATATATATAATATTATATATATTATATATATATATATTATATATATATATATATCATCGTCTTTGACCCTCCCGGAGAAGTTGATCTCTCGATAGACAACACCCATATTAGTTACAACAAATGCAGTTAGCGATATTGATGGTGATTGATGAGGTCAGTCTATATTTCTAGAGCGATATCTCCATTAATGCATCGAGGTAGTATATGCCACCCGTTAGATTTTATACTTGCTAAAATCCGACAGGTAGCATATACTATTGCTGAAATCCAACTAATGGCATATACTACCCCGTGCATTAATAGAACTATAGCTCCAAAAATATTAATAACCACAAAACGCATGCCCCTTAAAAACTTATTTTACAAGATAAAAAGTAAAATACACATTTACAAAGAAAAAGTATATGTTGTACCCTTAATGAGAGATGATGTATTTTGTTACTAAAATGAAAATAATGGAAATTCATAATAAATGGTTATAAAAAGTAAAATACACTTTGTAAAAGATATGTGGTAACCTTAATGAGAGATGATATTTTTTTTTCCAAAATCAAAAATAATGAAATTTATAATAGATGGTTATAAAATTATAAAAAACATTGAATAGGAATATAATATAATATTTAATTAATATGAATATGAAAATTTTAAAATTGTAAAGTAAATATAAAGAGATTTTTAATTATAAAAATATTTAGGAATAAATAAAAATAAATAATTGGATGAATAAAAATAAATAAAACAATAAAATAGGGAAAATTTTAAAAAGTTATAAATTTCTTTAAAATTTGGTTTTAATTTTGGAAAGTAAGTATTGTAATTTGAAATATTTGGAATGATTTATTTATTAAATATTGTAATTATAAATTTTAAAGAATTTTTATTTTAACAATATAAAAGTAGAATATTCATAACAAAATTAGATAGAGAGAGA
>APFE031624320.1:216680-231993 GCA_000404065.3 Pinus taeda | reverse complement strand
CACGACAAGTGTTGTCCATTTGTAGATACAAAACTTCAAGAAGATTACTAAACCAATGCGAAAGCACATCATGAATTATCGTTATTGTTAGATTTGCATCGTTATGAATATTTGGAGTTGTGAATTAAACCCTTGGAAACTTTTTTCCCATTGAAGACAATACAACTGACCAAGTGAAACTGAATAAAATTTTCCTCCTGTAAATTTTTAGGTGTGCGAAAAAAATGTGGTAGAAGTGTTTTCTTTTGGTCCATACCATCAATTATCAAACAAAAATATTTATTTGGATTATCATAACACTTATTTCGATGCTTGTACAACTTTTCCTTTCACTTGTTTGTTGTTTGCGATGCTCTTGAGTGCTTTGATAATGGAATCTACAAATAACATAAAAGAAAACTATTAATCAATATGTTTTCATAGTTGACGACTATACAATTTTAAAAATTAATGTTACGTATGCTTACCTCTTTCCGCCCCTTGACATTTATCCCTTTTTTTATTTAAGAGAAGAACATGTATTGCAAACCCCCCATCCTTGTCTTCTTAGGAATACAGACATTGTTGAATTTTTTCTTCCATATCTTCACAAAATGTTGATATGTAATAAAATGACCATTTCCTTCAACACCTTTTGCATATTCTTTGTATAAGTTGTATATTTCTCGTCTTGAAATTATATAGAATATGTATTGTGTCTCTATTTGGCATACACTCTCCATGCTTTGAAAACGATTCTTTTATCCATGACATTACAGTATTTGCTAATGGCCCAAACTCTCGTTTATGACGTACTTCTGAATAAAATGTGGGATCTTTTTCCAAATTTTCTTGAATTCTTGTAAGAAGAAAATTACCAATTGAATGAAACATTTTGAAAGCCTTTCTATAGATAAATAAAGGCCCAATATGATAATCATAACTTGACATTGAATATTGCATGCACCCGATTAAATATGAATTTTGCATGCTTTTATTCATTGACAAATATCTCTTCCTTTTCCCCAATGAAAACTTGAAATCCATATGTTTCAAGAAATCCTTTTGACAAAATTCATTTGAAATGAGATCACTGATAGAACTTCTTCTCGTGAGATATTATGCTCTACCCCTTGTATAACTAGAACATCTTGGATTGATAGAAAAAGGTCTAATCCTACTCCTAGATACAATATTTGCTAACAACGTCTCCATCATTTCATCATCATCTATATAAGCATTTTAATCATCATTAGTAGGAATATTATCCTCACTATGATACTTTTGAACATAGTTAGGAAATGAATGACCTTCATAGTTTGAAAAATATTCATTACCATCCTTAGTTGCATGAAAATTTTCACTACCATCATCTGTGCTTTTGAAATAATGACTTGGAGAATATTCTTCATCATCTTCATCTTGCCCTTCATTAGTGATACCTTGATAGACCTTAGAATTAGAACTAAGTGGAAAACTTGACTCTCTATTTACTAGATATTCTTCATCCTGTGCTTTGTCAGTGTTTCTCTCGTAGTCCTTAGGATTAGGACTACGTGGAAAATGCGTCTCTTTATTTACTAGAATTATCCATCCTACCCTTCATTATTGTTGCTCTCATAGTCCTTAGGATTAGGAATAATTGGAAAATGTGACTCTCTATTTACTTAAAATTCTTCATCCTGCCCTTCGTCATTGCCACTCTCATGGTCCTTATGATTAGGACTAAGTGGAAAATGTGCCTCTCTATTTACTGGAAATTCTTCAAACTGCCCTTTGTAACTAATACTCATAGTCCTTAGTATTAGGACTAATTGGAAAATGTGACTCTCGATTTATTGTACTTTATTCATCCTGACCTTCCTTACTGCCGCTCTCATAGTCCATAAGATTAGGACTAAGTGGAAAATGTGACTCTCTATTTATTTGAAATTCTTCATCCTACCCTTCGTATGTGCTACTCTCATAGTTCTTAGGATTAGGACTAAGTGGAAGATGGAAAATGTGACTCTCTATTTTATTTGAAATTCTTCATCCTACCCTTCATACGTGCTACTCTCATAGTTCTTAGGATTAGGACTAAGTGGAAGATTTGACTCTCTATTCATAGTTAAATAATTTTCGTTATATTCATCAATAGCAATTGAGTTGTTACGTGATGAAGATGTTGATGCTTCACAAAGATAAACTTCACTATGAGACGAATCCATGAATTTCAAATAAAAGAGGTTGAATGATACAAATGCACTCTCTCCTAATGATAATGTATAGCTTAAATAATGAAAAAGTCCCTCCAAAAATTTTGTTTGAGTATTTCCCTCCAAAATTTCTTCTACAATTTATTGAAATTTTCTCTTGAAAATTATGACTCTAATTTCTATTCAAATTTTCCAAAAAAAAGTCGTTTAATACATTCCTTCAAATTAAACTAAATCTTTTACTTAAATTATAAAACATTTTATAGACAATTGATTTTTTATTTTTATTTTTCAATCATCATAATATTACCTATATATTAAGTTTTTATGGTTTTATTTTTAATACCACATTCAAGAAGAGATAAAACAATTCCATAATTTCCGCTATATGATAAATTTCGTTATCACTATTCCTCACATCACATCAAGACTTCTCGAGGTTTCGTTAAAAAACTTGGAGAGATTTTGTGGAGCAGCTACATTGTCATCGAAAACACATTCAACGGGATATTATCACATGTCAAAGGTTATTTTCTCTTTTAATTTGACCATTGAACGAGGATTTTTCAGGAAAATAGTTTGTTATATGCTGACAAATCATTTTTTTTTTTTTAATTTGTTTTCTTTTTCTTAGGGAGCAACTCAATTTATTACTTTGAAATTTAGGAAATTTTTGGAACTAGGTAGACTTATGTTCAAATCGAGTGCAGGTCTTAAACCCCTATAGGTTTACTTATAGTTATGTGTTAGCTAGGTTGTTATGTTCATGCAAGATACCAGACAAAAAGTCCATATCATTAAAAAAAATAACATTTAGTTAACAAAATATAGATTAATTTTCAAAATAAAAAGTTCACATGGGCTAGACTTTCCCAATGGCCCCTTGGTAGGTAGGGGGTCGCTATGTCGTCGATGCGCACAGCGTGCCCGACCATGGGCGTCCCCACCCGTGGCACCAGAATGCACATTTGTGTCGATTATCTAGGATTAAATAAATTAGCAGTCACAGACCCATTCCCAAATCCATTTGTTGATGAAATCTTAAATGAGGTCGTGAGCCATGAATGTTATTCCTTCATTGACGATTTCTTGGGCTATAAAAAAGTACCTATAGCAAAAGAAAATCGAGAAAAAAGAACTTTTGTTATTGAATTTAACTCTTTTTCTTACAAAGTAATGCATTTTGGTTTAAAGAATGCCCTAGCAACATTCTTAAGAATCATTTGAAAAGCATTCCAAGAGTATATCTATAAAACAATGGTATTATATTTTGATGAATGGATAGTGTACACATTATTAAAATGTCATATTCAATGGCTACGGCTGATACTTGAGCGATGTCGTCAGATAGGTTTATCCTTGAATAAAAAAAAAAAATGTATATTTGAAACACCTATTGGAATACTGTTGGGCCATGAGGTTTCAAAGGAAGGGATCAAAGTCAATATGGAAAAAATCAAGGTAATCTTAGATATGAAGCCTCCTGTAAATCAGAAACAAATAAAAATATTCTTAGGACATACAGGATATTATAGAAAATTCATTAGACATTACTCTGACATCACGTTTCCAATTGACAGGCTTCTAAAGAAATATGTTCCTTTTATTTTGTCTAGTGAATGCGATGAGTCTTTCCAATTGTTAAAAAAGAAATTAGTTGAAGCTCCAATCCTTAAGTTTCCTGACTGACCCAAAAATTTCCATGTACATGTCGTTGCATCAAACATTGTAGTTGGAGTAGTCCTAGCACAAGCCAACAAGGAACTAATAGACCATCCAAACACCTATGCTAGTTGGAAGTTTAACAAAGCTAAACGAAACTACTCCATGACATAACATGAAGCTCTAGCAATGGATTTCACATTGCAAAAATTTCGACACAACCTCTTTCCCAACCCTTTCATATTTTACATTGATCACCAAGTGTTAAAATACCTTGTGAACAAACTAGTTCATCAAGGTCGAATCTGTCGATGATTATTACTATTCCAAGAATTCGAATTGAAAATTATTGCATGACCAGGAAAAAATAATGTCATTCCCAACCATCTATCCTGACTTGAGTTTCAGGAGGAATCGAATGATATGGATGACAACCTTCCATATGCACACCTATTCAGAATTGAAGGAGTTCCATCAGAACTTGTTGAAATTGCAAAATTCTTACATACTAAAAAAACACTTAAACAATTTATTCGATAAGAAGGAAAAGACACTTGCTATAAAGGTATGATCATAGAAATTAATAAATGAATAGTCATATAATTTGGGAATTTATGAAGTACTTCACAGATGTGCTTTAGAACATGAAAGAGAAGTAATCATTGGTGAAGCACACAAAGGGGGAGCCGAAGGACACTACCAAGGAGAAACAACTACATGGAAGATAATGCAAACATGACTTTCGTAGCCAACACTATTCAATGATTATCATCAATATGTACAAAAATTCGATGTATGTCAAAGAACGGGCCATCCTCTATCGAAACACCAAATGTCAGTGTAATTAGTTATCGCTTTGCTACCTTTTGAGATATGGGCGATCGCCTTTGTATGACCATTTTCCAAAAGAGGTAAGAGGATGGGAGAAAAATATATAATAACTATCGTCAAATATCTAACAACGTGGGAAGAAGTTGAGCTAGTCAAATCCTGCACTAAAGACGTTGTAGACAAATTTATATATGAAAAATAGTAACACGATTTGGCTTCCCCTTAGTTCTTATCAGCGATAGAGGAACCCATTTTGTAAATCTTACAATCAAAGTATTGACAGTGAATTTCATGATCGAACACCATAAGACTAATTTTTATCATCCACAATATAATGGTGTTGTCGATTCGTTCAACAAAACATTGAACAAAGGTTTAATGAAAATTTCTAATGTCGACATAGATGACTAGAATGATACATTTCTAGCGATTTTGTGGGCCTATCACATACTGTATAAATAATCAATAGGAGCAACACTATTTAAACTTATTTATGGTCAGGATATAGTTGTACCATTTCACTGTTCATCAAGCACAGAGCGTGTTGACTATACTAAAATGTAATACAAACTTACACGTGGAATGACTCAGAAAATTACATCAACTAGAGGAAGATCGACTTTATGTCCTTTACCATCAACAGGTAAATAAGGAATAAAAAAACACATGGCACGAAAGGAACCTATAGGCTAAGCATTTTCAAGTTCATAATTTAGTTCTACTATATGACAGTAAAGTAAAAGGCAAGCCGAATAAGCTCGAAATTGCATGGTTAGGACCATTCGTTGTTTAAAATATCTCTCCTTCAGGAGCTATACAATTGAAGGCCTTCCAGGGGCACCTTTTCAAATAACTAGTTAATGGTGTCTGACTTAAAAGATATATTCCTTGATAATACTTAGCATAGGTAACTTAGCCATATGACAATGGATGAAAAAGGCTAACCAATTAATATGTAAAAAGTTAAACTATTAAAAATAAAGTTAATTAAAATTTATTAAGTTATTATTTATTCTTTTCATTTTTTGTATTAAAATTAAATTATAAAAATAATTAAAAAAGATAGTTATAGATATAACCAACATAATAGTCGGTTCACCAATAAAAACAATTGGAAAGGTGTACTAGGTAACTAGACTAAAACAACATTATGGAGTTGGAGCCCGATCTTCACAATCTCATAAGGGCGAAACAAAGTTCAGAATAACAACAATATAAAAATGAAAGACAGATAGCAAACAAGGGAACAAACCAACTTGTATCATTAAAGCAACATCCCGTAAACCAAGCATATCGAGTACGATTCGAAAAAAATATCAACTATTCATGTGGGAGCAGTTCCAGAAAATCACTCATGTATAAGAACTCGACAACGCGATAGAATACGTCACAAAATAAAAGGAGAGGGACCCATCAACTAGAGTAATAAAGTACCACCATCTCTTTTTGAAACGCCACACATTCTGCACAGAATATTAGGCTCATAGGATCAACAAAGGTTATTTCAAAATATTTCACAATTACTACCCACTCTACGGGAATGGTGGCGAGTAGAAGGCATGCATGATTATGGTGACGATCGAAGAGTCAATAATAAATTGAAGAGACATTTTGAAGGGCGTCAATCGAGTGATAATGATGGCACAATCAATGCTACTACTACAAAAATTAGAGTGTGCCCTGGTTTATTAAAAATATTGCCTAAGATTCAAGTTGATACTCCTTGCGACTTGGAAGATATCCGTGATATACCAAGCCTTGTTATTTCTGACTTTAAAATTATCAGTTGCCTCATAATAGAGGAATAACGAGATGATTTGTCCATTGCAAATGAGAAAAACAGGTCCAATGAAGAAGAGATTACATTTGAGCCTCGAACTAAGGCAAGACCTTACCAAGAAAACATAATTAGTAATTCGCATGGATAACATCAAATAGGTAAAGGTTGAGGAACTTGCATGGGAAAATAATTTTGAATCCTATCGGGCCAAGATGGGAGATCAATGGAATTCCCAGATTGATTTCTTAGAAAAAGCTAACATTCACGACATTCTTGGCACATTGTTAGTCAGAGACCTGTAGGGGATGAAAGAGGAGGTTGTGAAATACCTAGACAGTAGGTATCACAATGGAAAAAATTGGCTGCATCAACTAGAATCCATCTATGGTACCACCATCCACCTGATAACTAGGCTACCCTACAAAGGAATCAAGGTGTTGAATATGATCGATGTCAATAAGTGGCTCACGAAGTTTGTTGGAGGTGCCTCGAGGAAAATTCATGATGTCTGCTTATTAATCAAGTCCAAGAATCCCTAGTTAGATGTATTTTCAAAATTTTTACCTTATGCCTCACCTCAGCCAGTCGAAGCTTAGATTTTAAACTCACAATGTTTAAATCCATCGGTGAGATAGCGAATTCCAGACATCAATACAACTAGGAAAACCATGTAGCCGACCTTGTTAAATCCAACTACCAGGACTACCAAAACTATGGTAAGGCCATTCAATTTATTTACTTGTTAATTTGGTTAGCCATGAAGTCTAACCCACCTATTGGGGAGGTTAACTTCACTAAGAAAGATACACCCCTAGTGAATAATTTCATAATTTTTTACAATAGTTGGTCGGGGAACCCCAATCGCTAAGCTCCAATGAGATTTTTAGGAATTGACTCTTGAATATCAAGAACATTTCTAAAAAATAGAGGGTCCCTCAACATATCCGTCGAGCCCTTCACCCCTGCTCCCATATCCAATTATGACTAGACAATACCTATATCTAGTATAACAACTTTGTTAAAGTCAATCCTCAGGAAGTCCCCAACCAACCATCTATTAACCAAATGTTCGACGAACTGCATCAATAGTTCAACACCAACTATGTCATTCCACTTGTAGTTTTCAACCCATCCCATGACATCATCAGCCCTTTGAAGGATACTGAAGTCGAAGATTTTTTTTTTAGGTTTCCTTATATTTGCAACCCTTTAAAGCCAACATGTGAGTCCCCTTCCCTGAATCTTCGTAGAAGTCCGCTTGCAAAGAATATGTTAGTCCTAAGACCATCCCATCTAAAACAAAGTCATATCAGTGGAAAAAAGTTCTCAAAGAAATCAAAATGGATGATCTTGAAAATCAACAACAATTGGTTGAAGTAATCAAACAACTAAAACTAGAAGAAAAAATAACCATGAAACCATGAAGACTCGGAAAGATAAAATACTTCCATCAAGAGTCAAATCCTAGATGCCCTAAAAATTTCTAGGAATTTTCTTGCTGACAACATTCAAAACAAAATGTATGAAGTTAATAAAAAAGTTAAGCACAATTCTAGCTCTTCTTATCAACAACGACAACACAATGGCACCGAAGTCCATTCTCACAACTAGTCACATTAGAATCGCACAATAACTGAGATTGATTTGACAAATGATAATCCTATCCAATATCTAGCCCATGATTTATAAGAGCACCATCAGTTAGACCATGAACAATCTAAGGAAGAGCAGTCTAAAAAGGAACTAATCAAGAAATATCAATATGATAAAGAGTAGTATGAAAAACACCAGTCGAAATAGGACCCGTCGGAGAAAAACCAGTCAGAGCATACTCAATCAGAAAAAAAACTAGTCGGGGCTGAACCAATGAGATGAAATCAGTTGGAGTTAAATCAGTAAGACATTCACAATAATTCAGAGGCCAATTCAAAATATAACTCATATGAACAAACTATCTATGATGAAATTGTCTAAGATCATTAGATAACAAGTGTGTCGACTGAGCACCTGCATGATAAAAATCACTAAGATACCTATTACCAATACAACACAAGTCCTAAATCCACAAAGTACTAAGATAGTTTTGAGTTCGGCCAAGATTGAGGATCATATTATTGTTTTTGAAAATTTGGTAGAACAATTGATTGATCATAATTTCCAACTCCATGCACAAGTGTTGGAAATGTAAACTCAACCAACAATTCTTTCAAATCCCAGTTTTACACAAGCCCTACAGAAGGCCCATAATGAGTTTCTAGCAGCAAAGCAAACTCTGGAAGGCACACTAGATAGAGGATCTACCATCACTGCTAGATTGAATAATTGGCCCACCTACTTAGCTTCTATTCATTCAAAAATAAGGGCTCAAGAGATGCTTATCAAAGAGCTACTAGTGAGACAAACTTCAGATAGTAGAATGCAACAGACATTCAATACTCATATAGAACAAGAAAGGGAAAATTATTCATATCTACTTCAACAACACCGATAGTGGTTAAGAGTGGGAAATAAATCCCATCAAAAAGCTTCCTACGCATCAGAATTTTTGTAGCGAATTCTTAAATAAGTCGTGAGCATTGAAGAAGCAAAGCCTCTTACTCAAATCACAACAGAGAACATACCTATGGAAGAAAATGTTCAATACTTGTCTAATCTCATAGAATCCAATGTTACAGTTAGAGTGGTAGTTCAAAAATGGTCTATCTTCGATGAGAACTTGCAGATTTTCTCTCTAGTAATTCATCAGACTTCCTTTGCGAGCAAAATTCCACCTCCATTAGCAGCTTCAGTATCACCACATCCACTACGACCTACCCATGAATTTTATGCACCCAATGTTTCAACATATTTTGCAACTTCATAATAGTAATCTCAAGAAGAGGAAGTTGACCAAGCAGAGAACAGGTCAACATAACCAGCTTCAGAGGTTCTGGCCGCAAGAGTAGAAGCACAGGACAAGGATCCACCATATGTTCTATCTTAGTCTTATTTTATTGTAATAATTGTAGTTAGAATTTTACCTTTGAGAATAATTATTATGAATGTAAAGACTTTTTCTTTTTGTTCTATCGGGCGTGCACGTACAATGGCCACCTGGCAGACAGGGGGTCAATTATGAGAATCAACTCCCTGCCTATTAGGGGGGCTATTCTAAGGATTGGATCCTAGCAGCGAAGGGGCCGATTCTCATAATCGAACCCTCGCCTGCCAGGGGGTTGGGGGATAAATGTATTTTTTTTTAAGGAATGTGTTTTTTTTTTTGTACCTTGGATGAACCTAACAACCCACTTCTCATGGGGGTCGTTGTTCATGTTTATGGTGTTCTTTTTCGTTTTTAAATTTTGTTATGTTTTGTTTTTTTACTTAAGATATTGGTCTTTTTGTAACATATATATATATATATATATTATATATATATATATATATATAATATATATATATATATATATATACTTGTAGGAAAATGACAGCAAGGAAGGTTTCTGTGAATACTTCAGGACCAAAGATAACAATTACATCATCTAAAGATGGAGGTGGACCCTCAAAAAATATTGTTAAATGAACTTGACCTAAGCTAATGATTAAAAATATAGCAAGTGGCTCTGCAAAGGAAAATAAGTTGGTTTTTACTAGAAGAAATCACAAGAAGTGAAGCATACACAATTTGCGTGGCTTGTCATAATGGTGGAAGTTATGAGGAGTTGAGAAAAGTACTAGACACGTGCTTGATGTTGGACACTAAAGTTGTTTATGTACTTACAAAATTGCCCAAGTCACATGGCAATATTAGATATTAGTTTGCATTGTTGATGTATGACATAGCAGATGATTTTACAAGGATATGTAAACAAATCATAAATGACATTACACAAAATATCGTAAGTATTGTTATTTATATTTATGTGTTTTGTGTTATTAAATTGTATCATTATATTTTTTATAGCTTACTTATTATTGACATATTATATTTTATTTGACAAAATTTTACTGAGGGTATTTCAATTATGTTTGGGGGGATTTATTTTATAGAGTGAGATATTATGAATGTTGTCAGTATTTTCTACTCAGGGTCAGAAGGAGATATGACAAACAAGAAAAAAAAGTACTTCATGATGCTACAAAACTCCATACAAGGGATCAACAAAGATTGCCTATAGTGGATAAATCTAGCAAAGCTAGACATGTTACTTTTGAAGATGTGTGATGGGCCTCTAAATTAGACATAAACTAAGTCCCATGCCTCTATATTAAACAATAATTTAAGGCCTATGACCATCCTTCAACACATTAAACCTCTCTTTTTGCATTAGATAATTTTTTATCTTTGATATATTCATTAGGAATGTTTATGAATAATTAGATATTTGAGATACCTAACAAGAGAGCATGGACATCGAAAATTCTATGACATGAGTGTCGGTTGCGAACATTCGGAGAGCGAGGAGTGCGTGAGAAAAATGAATGACCAGGGTTTTGATTTGCTGCTAGAGTCTTCATCCATGGAAGGATGCAGAGGAGGGAGCTTGTCTCCCTCCTACAAGGAGGCCATGGCCAATAAGGGCAAGAAGCCCCCATAAAAAGTCAAAGGATTTATGGAAGAAGGAGGAAGTAACATGGAAGAGGAGGAAGAGGCTGCGAAAATAAAGGAGAAAAACAACACTAAAGACAAGGAGGAAGATGACAAAAAAAGGGAACAAAAGAGAAATAATAAAAGGGGCCTTGTAAACCCAAAGTTGAAATAACACCTAGAGTAGTTTTAAACGATCCTGTGCTGCAAGTGCACAGGGATCACATGCAAACCTATGCTATCATCTGCAAATTCATGGGACTATGGCCCACAAAAAAGCTTTACAAACATGGATCAAATACCACTGGAAACCCAAAGGGAGCATTGGTCTTCACCTTGGGTCAAAGGGTTTCTTTACCGTGGTGTTCACAAGTATTGAGGAGGATCAAATACCACTGGAAACCCAAAGGGAGAATTGATCTTCACCTTGGGTCAAAGGGTTTCTTTATTGTGGTGTTCACAAGTATTGAGGATAAAGACAGAGTGTTTGAAGGAGGGCCCTACTTCTACACAGCGTCAGGTCTCTATATGAGGCCATGGAAGATGAACTTTGTCTCGGAACGGGAAACTTTCACTTCGGTCCCGGTCTGGGTAAGACTCTATTCTCTACCTCTTGATTATTGGCAACCTGAATTGTTAGCTGCCATAGGCAATAAATTAGGCAGGTTTGTCAAAGCATCAGAAGCTACTAGAAGGGGAACATTTACCTCCTTTGCTAGGATATGTGTTGAGATGGATCTATCAGGGGTCCTTCTGGATGAGGTGATATTGGAAGTTTTTGATGAAGAGTGGGTACAAACAATGGACTACGAGCATATTCCGTTCAGATGTCATAAATTTCATGAACATGGGCATCTTCATAGAGACTTCCCTCTAAGTAAAGTAGAGAATAAAAGCAAAACTAATATAATGAAAGACCTGGACAACTTTCACTAGGTGGTCCATAAAGGAAAAGGTGGTAAAAGAGGGAAAAAGCTACAGGAAAATGAGGGACAACAAGTTAGGCGGAACCAGTTCCATGTTCTTGAAGGGGACGAAGTAAGAACAACAGAAGATCAAGCAAATGAAGGGAGCATGGGGGAGAAGGAGAAATAAGGAAACTATGAACAAACATAGGAAAATGATAAGCAGAAAGGGATAATGATGAGTGATATAGAACTAGATATGGACCAGGAAATGACCTAGTGTGAAATGGGACTGGAGGAAACTGAGCTATAGGAGATTCTGGAAAGAGAACACCTAGATCTGGAAGGTTTCTTAATTCAGGGAACAATTGGTGGGGTAGAATCATTACCTCAAGAAGAGCTCAATAGAATACAACATGTACTATGGTAAAGAAACACACTTTACCTAACTCTATACCTAACTCTATACTAGACCAAGTTGAACTTAACTATTTCCTATGTGTCGGAATATCCTAACAAATCTACTCCAGGATTAGCACCCAAAAACCTGGGAAAAAAAAGAGGCTGAAAAAAGCAGAACGAGCTATTGATGGAGTGTGGAAAGCTCATGATAGATTCAGGTAAGATGAAAGATCTTACCAGCTACTCCTTTACAAATCTATAATGATTAAGTTTATTTCTTAGAATATTAGAGGTCTAGGCAGTAAAAGAAAACAGAGATTGCTCATCAATAGAATGAAACAGGCGGCTCCGGATATAATTTTTATCCAGGAAACGAAATGTTCCATTCAAAAGTTAAGACAACTACATAGTAAATGGCTCAGTAGGTTTGAATATCTAGAAGTTAAAGCAAAGAATATAGCAGGAGGTATTCTCACTCTTTGGAACCCTCAAAGAATTGACTTAATTGATGTCGATGCTTCAAGGAATTATTTATCAATGGTGATTCAGTTTGTAGGGGTTAGGAGTACCTATCTAGTCACGAATGTGTATGGCCCTCAAAGGATAGAGGAGAAACTTAGGCTTACAGATTCCCTAGAGAATCTCAGGGAGAGACATGCAGGAATACCCTGGATCATGGGAGGGGATTTCAATATGAAAAAATCACTTTCTGAGAAAAAAGGTGGAACCAGAGCACTTAGTAAAGACTCTTTAGCTTTTCAAATCTTCACAGATAATATGAAACTAGTGGATGTTGAAACAGACAATGGCCTCTTTACTTGGAACAACAAGAGAAGAGGAGAGTCTTAGGTAGCATCTAAGTTGGATAGATTCATTATCTCTGAGGATCTCATGCTTATAGATAAGGAAATTATAGCAAGTGTTCTTCTCGTTGGAGGCTTAGATCACTGGCCAATTCAAATGGAGATCCATGGTATAGGTACCCCCCAGAATAGACTTTTAAGGTTTGAGAATATTTGGCTTTCACACCCAAAAATCATCAGTAATATTAAAAAATGGTGGACAGAAGATCTACAGATTCAGGGAACTAGAATGTTCATGCTTCATAAAAGATTAAAGCACATAAAAATGAGGCTCAAAGATTGGAATAAGAAGAAATTTGGCAATATTTTCGCAGGAAAGAAATCAGTCGAAAATAAAATGCAGGAACTCAACGAAGCTATGATCATGGAAGGTTTTGATAAAGACAAAAATGATCTAATGGAGAAACATCATCAAGAATGGGAGAACTTGTGTAAACAAGAGGAAATATTTTGGAGACAAAAATCTAGAGTCCAATGGCTAAAATAAGGAGAGCGTAACACTAGATTTTTTGACAAATCCACCATCGCGAATAGAGCACACAACAAAATTTATTCAATAGAAAAGGAGAACAAACAACTTCTACAATCCCATGAAGATATAGAGGCGGCGTTAGTTCAACACTTTCGAGAAATAGCCCAGGAAAATAATCTAGATAGAGAACATTAAATCAGGGACTTAACCAAGCATATACCTAAGCTGCTGTCTAGAGAGGACAATTTCAATCTTAACAGACCAGTGAAAGAGACCTTGCTCTTTTTTGGGAGGACAAATGGCAACAAGAACCAACACTGTTAAAAGAGAATTTTTTGAACCTTAAGCATGAGACTGACACCCGAGGTTTGACAAGAGTGAAATATTTTTGGGATTATTCCCACAATACAGGAAAATGGAGGATATGGAAGAATATAGATTGCAGGAATGACATAATACTGAAAACAAAAGCAGAGGCTCTTGGAAAAATGTTGGAACAAAGGATGATCTTGGTTTCTAGAGGGCAGGACCAACTCAGATGGGGAAACAACAACGAAGGCATCTTTAATATTAAGGAAGCAAAAAATATTCTCCTTGAGTTGGATTCCCACGGTCCGCACAAAACCTGACAAAACCTATGGAGACATTAAGGTTGGATGAAGATCAAATCTTCATGTGGTTCGTTCATCACAGGAAAATCTTGACTTGGGACAAGATTAGAAAGAGGGGCATGCTAGGACCTTCCATATTCCAGCTCTGTGAAGCCGAATAGGAAACTATGGAACATCTTCTTAATAGCTGTAATTTCACATCTAGGCTATGGGATGCTTTTGCCATCATTTTTCAATAGTCTGATAGGGACAAAGAGAGTATTACTAACACCCTAAGCAAATGGAGGAGAAACTTTTCGGATAATGAAGTTATCAACCTAGCATGGGCTCTCATGCCAAGTTTTATTATTTGGAATATATGGAAAGAAAGGAATAAGAGAATCTTCAAAAATGAAAAGAATCCCGCACTTCGTCTATTTGATCAGATCTTAAAACAGATTAAGGAGACGGTCAGCTCAACAGTCAAGAATCTTCCCAAAAACCCTCCCTCAGGAGTAGAATTAAGAACTCTTAGGCTGTTAGGTATGCAAGGGATCATCCCACTAGGCCAGAACAAAACAACAAGCAATAAGGAATCTGAAAAGGAGTACTAGCAACCTCCTCCGAAAGGTTTTTTGAAATACAACATAGAGGGAGCCTCAAAAGACAACCCCGAAACAACTGGGTTTGGAGGGGTTCTGCGGGATGAAGCTGGTAACATCCTCTTCCTCTTCCATTGTCATTTAGGAAGAGCCACCATAACATGGCGGAATTAATGGCGATGGAGCAATGCTTAGATTTTTTGAAGCAGGAGAACTACCACAACGTGATCATTGAAGCCGACTATGAGTTAGTTGTGAACTCGGTAAAAAGAATCAATTGTGGATCAGAGCCAGAGAAAGTCTCATAGCACTAGAAGTTGATCCAGGTTTTCTAGAGAATTCAGGGTCACCTTCAGGGGCTTAACTCTGTTAGGTTGTGTTATATTCTTTCCATGACTAACCTATGTAGTGAACTGGGGGGTTAGAGGGGGGGCGGAGTTGCGCCGAATGTGCAGCGGGGGG
>APFE031624320.1:195292-209565 GCA_000404065.3 Pinus taeda | reverse complement strand
ATAAAAAATAATGACAATAATTTAATTTAAAATAATAGTAAACTCAAATATCAAATTGGCCTCCAAGATATTTGTACTTTATGATATAAGGGAAAAGTATTTATTTTTTTATTGGGATAATTCATTGACCTGTCATCTAACGCTTGGAATCGAGTTAGTAGGTTTGTCTCCACACACTCAAACCTAACGTTTGGGAAATAAACCAGTTTCGAAACTAGGCAAATCCATTATAGTGGTTGGTAAAGGCTTTCCAATACAGAACTCGGATCCTTTTGGTTAGTTTGATCAACTTGTATTAATAATTTGATTATTAAATTAATTTTTTGTTAATTTATTATTAAAATTTATAAAAATATAGAGACTTTATTTTTCTAAATTTAATTTTACAATTTTTAGTCAAAAAAATGTTTATTTAAAACATGGTTTTAATTAGAAGAAGAAAGAAAAAATTATTTTAACATTCACAAGGTTAAAGATAATTTGTGAGGCAGATGGCTTTTTTATGTGAAGTTTCAAAATAAATGCTTTAAGCTTCTCTACCTTTTTCTATGAAGCTTCAAAATAAATGCTCCTAGCGTCTCGACAAACCCCTCACTAAATAAATTATACCAAAAGCTAACTGTAAGCATATAAGTTTCTCCATTAAAAGCCTCACATTCTAAAATGAAATCTATTATAACATATTCTTAACTATTATATTCATTTTAAATCACATGAATTTACCCTTATTTTAAATCAATTTGAAAAATATATAAATATTCCACCTCATCACTAAAGAAACCTCCCCATAGAGTGTAAAATTTATATACAATGGCATTAAACCCATTTCAAAACATTAAACAAAGAAGTAAATATTCCACCCCTTAATTATTGAATAAGAACTTCCACATAAACTACTATAAAGTTTTAGAATGGATCTATGCAACTAGGTAGTCAATCTCGACACCATTATTATGCTTTCCACTACACCTAACGACGTCAATAACAGAAGCCAACATGGCCGGTTCGCAGGGAATCGTAAGACGACCGTGAGGATAATTGAAACCAAACTCTTCTTCGGCGTCGCGGAGCAGTTTGAAGAAGAGCGGATGGTTCAAATAAGTCACCGGAATAACAACGCGTTCCAGCAGCTCCTCCTCCTTCCCGGTGTAAACAGCCAGGTGCCCTTCCGACACATCGCCAGGGACGCCCCCGAACATGGTCTCTGAATCAATTACACTTATTTTATCCTCCTCACCTTCACCGCAATGGAAAGAAAATCTCGAAACCAGCGCCTCCTTTATGTCAGTGATCGCAGCAGGAATAGCGGTCAGTTTGTTCCATCGTCGAGTTATCTGCTTTCTTTTCACGATTTGCTTCATCTTGTATATTATTACTGAACTTGTGCTGTTCATTTTCTCCATCGCCCTTGCTCTTCCTTCCACAGAACTCAATGGCTACCTACCTATGGAGCAACACGAGAAGCAGGGTAATGGCTAGATGATGAGGTTGATGAAACCAAATAAATAAAGTGAAAGATGAACGGATGCTCAAGGCAGCCGACAGTCTTTGCAGAGTGCGCCATGTGATGGTTCAGTGCTGCCCGTGGCTCTCCTTATTTTACGCGACGGTCCTTGAGACCAATTTCACTTTCTGCTTCCCATTGTTTTCCGTTTTTGTAACAGCCACTGCTGTACGCGAGTGGAGGCATTTTATAGTTCGATATACCACAAGCTTTCTATTAAATGATGCAGACTGCGTATGTCCTGTGATGCAACATTGCACACAAATATCTGCGCAACAAGTTAACAAGTAAAAAGACAAGTTACCATCACCAATTTTTTTAATAACAAGTTGCCATCATCATTTTTTTAATAACAAGTGAAAAAAACAAGTTACCATCACCAATTTTTCATTCCTAATTTTTAATAGCAAGTAAAAAAGACAAATTTTGAGTGCAAAGGCGAGGTAAATTGGAAATTCCAAGCCTGTTCGCAACAAGACCAGAAACGACCTTTCAGCTTTCATTTTACCGTGCAAACGAGGACAGCCAGAAGGGTCACGAGGCAAAGAATACGGAGTGATCTACATTACAGGACGACTCTCAAAGCATGCAGCGCCTGCGTTCAGCTCACAATATCAACGTGTTATGGGGGTGCGGCACTGGTCCCCCTCGCTGTCCGTCCAGCCCTATTCTCTAGCTTCCTGTGCACACTTGATAGAGTTATATCCAGCAGCTCCCATCAAAACGTTGGTCAGTCTGAAATTTTAAACGTACTTTCTTGTCACAAGGTAAACGTACATGCTGGTTAAGGCCTGCCATTGCCTCTCAACCCATTTTATGTTTTATGGTTTATCATCTCATTTGGTTAAAGTCTTTTATTTTGTCAGACGGAAAAACAACTGGATTTTATCAAGTCTAAAAAACAGTTTTTGATCAACAAAATCTATTATGTTTCTAGTTCAAAATAAAAAACCATTTTGTTTATGCACACTAGAATATTTCAAGCCTATTTATCCATGGGACATTTTAAATTTCAAAATTCAGACATAATATAGTCTAAGGCATAAAGTGAAATCTTTGTAACAACAGCCAATGCTTGAACTAAATCACTTGTTGCAAAAGCTATGGGATATCGATGTGTCCCACTTCCTTGGTAATATCATAAAAAAATAAGAGTATAATAAATATGTACTTCCATATCATTCCGTCTCTTTTGGATATGGATTTTGTTGCTTCATTTAGTTCTCAAAAGATGTTTTGAGTGTGAAAGCTATAAAAGGATGAGAGATACAATTCTCCTTTTCCAATCTTTAAGATCAGGAGGATCGAATGTCAAGTTGCTCAAGGTGCCCTTAATGATAGCCATTTTCTTGTGAAACATAGAAGACCCTATAATTCCACTGTCTCTACCCTGCAGTTTGTGGCCATGCCCCCAAACTAATGCAGTTTGTAATAAGAATTTTCAGTACTACGCAGCCAAGCTCCACATTTGCATCTCCCCTCTGAGCTACTCCATCAAAAAATCCACAAATATCTCCCCAACATGTCCTTCGAGGTCTTCTTCTGTGGTTCTATATATTCTAACCATGCAATAATCTTAGAACATGTCATATAAGCATTAATTTGAAGCACCTTAAATATATGATGATTTCGAGCCTTCCAGATCTCCCAAATAACAAATATTAGAATGTACATGATTATACCTTTTCCCTCTAGACCCCATCGAAGAGCTTGTTCAATTGACGTGAAGCTTCTGATGGAAATTTTGAAGTAGGAAAGTGTATCTGCCCATACCCAGAGAGAAAACCTACAAAAGAGAAAAAGATGGATAACAATTTCTAAATCACCACCGCAAAGTGAACACAGCCCAACGCCATAAAGGCCCTGTCTATAGAGATTGTCCCAAGTTAATATACAGTTCTTCCATGCCACCGAGTTGAAAAGTATAATTTTCAGTGCTACATGCATTTTCCATAAAGCCAAAGACCACTGTGTTAGTGTGGACTCCTATGTATAGTGCATGTAGTGGAGATAATTTTCAATGACCACCACAATCCCTTTTCTAGGAGGCCCATCCCATGTGAGGGAATCACCTCTCTCATTTTGACATAGGCCGACACTTTTCAAAGATGTGACATAGGCGTCCCAAAACTAGGCATACAATCTTGACAATCCCATAAGTGTCATGATTTTCCAAATTGGATGGACATCATTCCATCCCTTGATAACCTGATTCAGCGTTAATATTCTCTTCTATTATAGAGCCTTAATTGTGTCTATCATCAAGGTTGTTGAATCCAGAATGCCAACTATCCTTTCCTTCCCAATACCTAACAAATTTCCATTTCCAAATGAACACTTCAACCTCTACAAGAACCATGTCTTCACCTTTTAGAATCCCAAATATACATACAATCTCGTCCTGATCCCTATCTCTTCCATCTCGATCCAATAAAAAATCAGCCTATGCATATGCTATTTCGCTGAAATGATTTGTCCCTAAATGCCTTCATCGAATAGAGCATGCCAGAGAGATTTTATTAACAAAGACTTGTCGAAGACCTTTGTGTTCAATATCCCATATCCACCAATCTCTTTGGGCTTTGATATGGTAGACCATACAATTAAATGGTACTTGTCTTCCTTAACAACACTAGACCACAGGAAATGTGCCAATATGGATCAGATCTTAGCTAAGATATGGGTAGGGATGACAAGGACATGCATCTAGTGTGTAGCAAGTTGTTGTAATACATACTGAATTAAGGTGAATCTCCCACCCAATGGGAGACAACGATGTATCCATACCTTGAGCTTTTTGTCAAATTTGGAAAGCAACCACACCGAATCCTTGAAACGGTATCTAATTGACTTCAATCTGAATCCTATGTATTCATCTTGTAGTTGCTTAATGCCCACTCTAAAAACATTTGTAATGTGTTGAATCTTACCCATGTGACCAAATGAAAAAATGAACATAGACTTATGCCCATTTGTAATGAGGCCTCAATCCTCTCCAAAGTGATGGAATATATAATTTATAGCCTTCCATTGTGATCTTGAAATAAAGCCAAATGTAAGAATATCATCTACAAAGAAAAGGTGTGGTATACTGACCTCGGGAGCCATTTGCAGACCCCTGAACATTCCCATTTTTTTTTCCAAGTTTATCTTCCTGTTGATGCCATCCATAACAAGAATGAATAGGAGTCGTGATAAGGAGCATCCTGTCTCAAACCTCTGCCAACTCAACAAAAGTAGTGGGTAAACCATTAACCATAAAAACAAGCCATTTATGAGTAACACATGCCATAATCCATTCAACATTCAGGATCTCCAACCCAACCTTCAGAAAAATAAACCTAAAGAATGCCCAATGCACATAATCATATGTCATTTGCAGATCAATCTTCATTACCACCGCTTCCAATTTTTTAGTTTGAATTGTATGAATGCATTCCTGAGCGATAGCAATAGCATCGTGAATTGACCAATTATGAAGAAACCCAAATTGTTCACTAGATATATGGGATGATAGAATTCCTTTCATCCATTCTGTTATGTCCCTCGAAATAATTTTATATATAATATTGCATAAGAAGATCGACTTGAAATCAACAAAAGTGACGAGAGAGGTAACCTTCACTATAAGAGCAATGAAGATCGACTTTATAGATCCGGAAATGTACTTTTTGTTCCGAGATTCCTCAACCAAATCTAATAATTCTTGTCCTATCAACTCAAAAAAATGCAAAAAGATTTCAATCGGCTAACCATCAGGTAGGCATTTGTCCATGACAATGGATTTCAGAACTGTGTGAATCTCCTCAATTGAGACATGTCTACAGAGTGCAATTCCTCTTGATCGAACATCCTCAGGTACTCCTCAACACCCCAGAGTTTATTTTCAATAAGAACTTGCCTTCTAACCGAAATTTTTTTTTGAAAATAATATACAACTTCTTTCTGGATCTCAACATCCGAATATTTCCCATATTTCCCTTTAATGCCCCAGATGCCATTGGTGTTTTTCGTGTGGCTGGTGTATTGATGGAAGAAATATGTATCCTCACATGGATCCAGATCGCCCGACTCTTAAGCCTCCAAGTGTTCTCTTGTATCAACAAAATATGTTTTTTCCTCCCCTCCAATAATTTCAGTCTCTCTAAAGTGTGTGTTGTGGGTGGTGCCATAGTCAAACTCTCACAAATCATCTGAATTTCCTCAACCATAGACTTTAGCTCCTGAAATAACTCGGTCTTTTTCTTACGCTCCCATATGCGAAGCTAACTCTTAAAATACCTTTAATTTTGCAGTTATTTTGTCCATGGTCGAGCCTGAAAGGATTTCCAAACCCCAGTAACCAACTTGGGTAAAGCCCTCCATTACCTCTCAACCCATTATGTTTTATAGTTTATCTGTTAGAATTTTCTGCTAAATTCCATAACAGACAGACAAAAAAAAATGCTCTATTTTTACTCTGTTTCTGCAGAGAAAACTGCAAAAAATTGTTTTCTGGAAATGGTGTTGCAGCAACAGGATTTCGTGTTGCAGCAACGCTGAACAACACTCTGTTTTTATACTCTGTTTTTAACTCAGAAAAACAGAAAATCGCTTACTGGAAACGATGTTGAAGCAACACAGTTTGGTGTTGCAGCAACGATGATCTTGGTGTTGCAGCAACGCGATTTTTGACGTCAAGTCACTTTTTGACTTACAATGTAAGATGATTGACACTTGGTGTAGCAGCAACGTAAAACAATTGACGTCAAGTCACTTTTAGACTTACCGTGTAATAGCAACGTGATTTTGACGCTTGGTGTAACAGCAACAGTAAACATGCTAAACAGTAAACTTGTAAACAGTAAACTTGTATTCATAAACAGTAAACAAGCTGATACAAATTCGTCTTCCTATTGACAGAGGGATTACAAAAAGGAACACTTCAGTTCCAGAAACCAATTTTCTCTATCTCAGAAAATTGCAGGTTCACCACTGCTGTGCGTTTACAGAAGAGACTCACTATTGTTCTTCTAACCTTCTCTCTTACAAAACAGAACTGTTGTTCATTACATTTATAGGAAAAACCTCTCAGTTTAAACAATAAAATAACCAAAATATCTTGTAACGCTTATCTGCGTATTAATTACAGCAAGCGGTGATACCTTTCTCAAGAAATTAAGTTGGCGATTGCAGGGGAATTAAATTCTGCACATTTAATGCTCATCAATGTGCAAAATATCAGAAGACTTTGCGGCATCGAACAATCTGAAATATCTGCAGAAGATCAGATTTCGGATCAGCATTTATTGTGTTGCAGTTGGAATTAAATTCCAGCACTCCCCCTTAATTTCAACTGCTGCATACCCAGGCATTTCCTGAAATGATCAAAACTTTTCTTTGCTAATGGTTTTGTCAAGATGTCAGCTTAGCTGATCCTTTGTTCTACAGTGCTACAAAACAATCTCAACATTGTTAACCAATTCACGTACGAAGTGAAACTTGGTATCTATGTGCTTTGTTCTTTTATGAAAAACAGAGTTTTTAGACAAAGCTATTGCTGAGCTATTGTCACAGTAAATGGTTGTGCCATTTTCTTGTTCATGACACAAATCTCTAAGAACTCTTCTCAGCCACACTGCTTGGCATGCTGCTGCTGTTGCTGCCACATACTTTGCCTTTGCTGTTGACAAAGACACAACTGGTTGCTTCTTGGAAGCCCATGAGATGGCTCCCGATCCCATATGAAACACATATCCTGATGTGCTTTTCCTATCATCAACACTTCCAGCCCAATCACTGTCTGTGTAACTTGTCAATGTGAAACTTTAAGAAGAGGAGTATAAAATACCAAACCCCTTCATTCCATTCACATACCTTAGAATCCTCTTAGCTGCCTGCCAATGAGTCTCTTTCGGTCTTTCCATAAATCTGGAGATTAAACTCACAGCATGCATAATGTCTGCCCTAGTTGCAGTCAAGTACATAAGGCTGCCAACTATGCTCTTGTACAATTTTGGATCAAAATCCTTGTTGTTGTCTTCTTTGGTCAATTTCAACCCCACTACAGTTGGAGTTATAGCTGCCTTGCTATTCTATATGTTAAATCTCTTCAACACAGCTTCTACATATTTATCTTGAGAAATGAAAACACCATTTTCACTTTGGTCTACTTCAATTCCAAGAAAATATCTTAAGAATCCCAAGTCAGTCATTTCAAATTCATTTTTCATGACTACTTTAAAATCAACAATGAGAGAAGCATCATTGCTAGTAAAAATCAAATCATCTACATATAAAACAACAATAATAATCTTATCGTCATTCTCATTTATGTAGAGTGTGGATTCACCATCACATTTATCAAACCCATTCTCAATCAGATAAGCATCTATTCCGCTGTACCATGCTCTTGGAGCTTGCTTCAGCCCATAAAGAGCCTTCTTCAGTTTGCAAACTTTATGTTCTTGGCCAGCAACTTCATAACCTGAAGGTTGTTCAACATAAATCTCTTCTTTTAACACTCCATTCAGGAATGCAGATTTAACATCCATCTGATAAATCTTCCATTTGTGTTGTGCTGCAATAGACAACACTATTCTGACTCTTTCCATCCTTGCTACTGGTGCAAAGGTTTCATCATAGTCTTTGCCTTGTTGCTGCTTGTACCCTTTCACAACAAGTCTTGCTTTGTGCCTATCAATCTTGCCTTCAGCATTGCTTTTGGTCTTATAGACTCACTTAACTCCAATGGCATCTTTGCCTTCAGGGAGGTCCACTAACTCCCATGTTTTACTGTTTTCAATTGCACCAATTTCTTCATTCATTGCTTCAATCCATTTATCTGTATTTACGACATCTTCAAAATGAACTGGGTCATCAACATGACAATACAAAGCGAATAATGAATTCAGACTGGTATTGTTACTTACCTCTCCTTGTTCATAAATCTCATTCAGATTTCTGAATCTTGGTCTTCTTGGTGTGCTTGGAGTTCCATCCGAACTTGAGGGTATTTCTGATCCCTGGGGTGTGCTTGAAGAAGCACTTCCTTGACTTCTTAAGGCTGTTCGAATTCCAGCTTGTGGTGTAGTTTGTTGAACTTGCCGTGGTGGAGGAGGAACCACCAAGGAAGGATTAATTGCTACTGTCCCTTCCTCTTCTTCTTCATGAGACACAATTTTCTTCACATTCACTGTTTTTTCTAAGCTTCCATCCCAAGCTTCATCTTCAATGAACTGCACATCTATGCTTACTATCAATTTGTTAGTGGATGGATTATAGAGTTTGTATTCTTTTGACTCATCACAATAGCCAAAAAATACACACTTCTCCCCCTTACTATCAAGCTTTTTCCTTAGCTAATCTGGTACATGTGCATAAGCTACACAACCGAATACTCTCATGTGAGTGACAGTTTGTTTTTGACCACTCCATGCTTCTTCTAGTATTTTTTTCATGATAGCTTTAGTTGCGCATCTATTCAAGATGTAAATTACGCAAGTGACAGCTTCTGCCCAATACTCATGAGGCAAATGCTTTTCCTTCAGCATACTTCTAACCATGTCAAGAATGGTCCTATTCTTTCTTTCGGCAACACTATTTTGCTAAGGTGTATATCTTGCGGTGAACTACTTTTGTATTCCATTCTCTCTGCAAAAATGCAGAAAGTCTTGGGAGATGTATTCTCCTCCTCTATCTATTCTGAGCACTTTGATATAATGCCCACACTGCTTCTCAACAAGAGTTTTGAAGTGGCGGGATTTTCAAACGCTTCACTCTTCTGTTTCAGCATATACACACATGTCTTTCTAGTGTAATCATCAATGAAAGTTAAAACATATCTATTTTCGGCAAATGATGGTATTTGCATTGGTCCAAAAACATCAGAGTGAACAATTTCCAATGGTGCTTTTTCCCTTATACTCTTTCCTGCTGGAAAGCTTCTTTGTGTTGCTTGCCCAAGATGCAGCCTTCACAAAGGTTGTCCGGTTTTTCAATCAATGGAAATCCTTTTACCATTCTCTCTCTGTGCAACCAATTCAGGCCTCCAAAATTGAGATGTCCAAATCTCAAGTGCCACAACCAATTTACATCTTTCACTTGTTCCTGAAAGACTTCTTGTGTTACAGCTGCAATAGTTCTTCCTTCCTTCAAATCTACCCTGAGTTTGAGAGGAAACATTCTATTGTTGGTCATCTGCACTTGTGCAATGATCTTCTTACTTGGAGGTATATCTCTGATTGTACACATATCATCTTTGAAGAACATGTTGTAACCTTTGTCAATGAGTTGTCCAATGCTCAAAAAATTACATTTTAGGCCAGGTACATAGTATACCTCTGGCACAATCATCTATTCTCCATTTCTTGCTCGGATACTTACTCTGCCCTTACCCTTGACAGATATCTTACTATCAGTCCCTGTTGTTACCTCAGATTTCACATTTTCATCTAGATTGGCAAACATTTCAATATTTCCAGTCATGTGATTACTATAACCTGAGTCTAAGAACCAAAAATCTTCTTGTTTGTCTTGTGCAATGTTACATGTTAACAACACATTCTTTGGATTCTTATTTTCTTCATTTGCAAAATTAGCATTCTGCCTACTATTCATGTCATTTTGTTTTTTCTACATTCATTGGCGTAGTGCCCATATTTCTTACAATAATGACATTGGACTTGGGATTTGTCATACCTTTGTCCATGAGCTCGCTGTTTGCTTGAACCTTCATCTTGGTTCTGATTGCAGCTCCTTCTGCTTGCAGGATAATATCTACCTCTATTTTGGCTTCTTCCATGACCTATGTTATTTACTCTGCCTCTACCTTTTCCTTGGATGAAGGACATCTGAATCTTGAATGCTTGCTCAAAAGAGGAATTTGTTCCTCTACTCAGTCTGTGTTCATGAGACATAATAGAAGCACTCAGTTCATCTACCGTGAACTGTGAGAGATCTTTTGTTTCTTCTATTGCTACTACAACAGCTTCAAACCTTGAGGGTAAACATCTCAAGATCTTCTCTATGATCCTTCTTTCTTCAAGAATTTCACCATGAGATCTTATGTGGGTTATCAGCCCAATAACCTGAGTGAAGAATGAATCTATTGTATCAGATTCCTTCATGCTGAGTGTTTCAAAGTCTCTCCTCAACATCTACAACTTTGCAGTCTTCACCTTCTCCATGCCTTGATAGGCAGTCTTGAGAATATCCCATGCCTCTTTGGATTTTGTTGCTGCTGCAATCCGTGGAAAAAAACTTTCATGTACTGATTGGAAGAGGAAAAAGAGGGCTTTGGCATCCTTCTTCTTGTCACTCTTCAACTGGTCTCTTTCTGCTACTGTCAAAGCAGCCAATGTTGTTGCATCTGCAGGTTCAGCATAGCCAGTTTCAACCAGCTCCCATATTCCTTGAGACGCAAACAATTCTTTCATTGTTATGGACCAAAAACTGTGATTTTTCCCATTAAACTGTGGCAGTTGGGAATTTTTCAAACATGTTCCAGCATCTATCATCTTAACTCTATATATGTAAAGAAGAGATACTGACTATAAAATTAAAAACAGGCTAAAACTTTCTCTGCTGGAAAAAATCTGCTCAGTAAGCTTCTTATAGCTCCTACAGTGAAAAACAAACTCTGTTTTTGACTCACTGAGTGCCTAGACGAGCTCTGATACAATGTTGTAATTTTCTGCTAAATTCCATAACAGACAGACAAAAAAAAATGCTCTGTTTTTACTCTGTTTCTGCACAGAAAATTGCAAAAAATTGTTTTCTGGAAATGGTGTTTCAACAACAGGATTTGGTGTTGCAGCAACGCTGAACAACACTCTATTTTAATACTCTGTTTTTAACTCAGAAAAAAAAGAAAATCGCTTACTGGAAACGGTGTTGCAGCAACACAGTTTGGTGTTGCAGCAATGCTGATCTTAGTGTTGCAGCAACACAATTTTTTACGTCAAGTCACTTTTTGACTTACGGTTTAACGACAACGTGTTTTTGACGTCAAGTCATTTTTTGACTTACAACGTAAGACGATTGACGCTTGGTGTAACAACAATGTAAAACAATTGACGTCAAGTCACTTTTAGACTTACCGTGTAATAACAACGTGATTTTGACGCTTGGTGTAACAGCAACAGTAAACAAGCTAAACAGTAAACTTGTATTCATAAACAGTAAACAAGCTGATACAAATTCGTCTTCCTCTTGATAGAGGGATTACAAAAAGGAACACTTCAGTTCCAAAAACCAATTTTCTCTATCTTAGAAAATTGCAGGTTCAGCACTGTTGTGTGTTTACAGAAGAGACTCACTATTGTTCTTCTAACCTTCTCTCTTACAAAACAGAACTATTGTTCATTCTCTTGAAATAACAGAACTGTTGTTCATTACATTTATAGGAAAAATATCTGAGTTTAAACAATAAAATAACCAAAATATCCTGTAACGCTTATCTGCGTATTAATTACAGCAAGTGGTGATGTCTTTCTCAAGAAATTAAGTTGGCGGTTGCAGGGGAATTAAATTATGTGCATTTAATGCTCATTAATGTGCAAAATATCAGAAGACTTTGCAGCATTGAACAATCTGAAATATCTGCAGAAGATCAGATTTCGGATCAACAGTTATTGTGTTGCAGTTGGAATTAAATTCCAACATTATCATCTCATTAATGGATCAGAGTTACATGTTGGTTAAGGCCTCTCATTGCAGGATTGACATTCGAAAAAACATACAGTATGGTGAATGTGATCAATTCAATAATTGTAGTTTTTATATTTTTTAAATTAAACTCTTCATTATTATATTCAAACTAAATTGTTTATTGTTTGGCCATTTTTTAATAATTTGTTAGGGTTGGAATTAGAAAATTAAAAATTCCCATTATAATGTTAATTTAAATATTTAAAATTAAAATAAATTTTAATTATTTCAATTCCTTAACAATAGTTTTAGTACTTTTCAAAAAAGTGATGAAGTTTTTGATAAAAAATTTATTTTTCAAAAGAAGAAATAATTTATCATATTTCATGATAAATTAATTTGTTAATCCAAATTTTTGATAGTAAGAATACATTTTACAAAGTATAATAGTAATTTTATAGAAAGACTTGTCACTAATTTAATTGGTAGAACCAATATTTTATAAATATCATAACGTCAATATATTTCCAAAAAATTAAATTCACAATCCTTAAACTATTTATTATTATTATTTATATTTTATTATTCTTTTATTGTTTTATTAATAATTCATAACTATTATTTATTTTTTTATAAAATATAATATATTGATTAAAATGAATTAAAATAAACAAATATAAGAATTAAAGCTTAACAACTACCATTATCTCTTCAAAATATTATATATATAGAGAGGGATTTCCGGAAGACCAGTGTGTAATGTGTATGATCCATCTAGATGGTGACTCCATCCATCATGTTACACAGTAATTTGTCGCCATTGGTCACCGTCCCTGTTACCCCTGTTTTCGTACATTGGAGGATACATTCCGGGACCTGTGAGCAGTGACATAGCCTAAAAACACTTGCATTATGTTCCCCTGAGTATGTACTTCATGCTCCCTGAAGACACCTTCTGCAAATTATCCCTGAAAAGTGCCCTTTTTCCATTGGCGCAAGTACACAGTGTCTAATCCGCGCCAATCACTGAGATCCTCAAAAAGGGGCATGCCCAATGGCGCTCTGTCCTAGAACAACACTCGCGCCAACTAAATTTGGTAATGATTTTTGGCCAACGCGCACCCATATGTTTTTTCCTCTCTTATCATGAAGTCATTTGAAGGAAAAATCCATCATATAGAGGTCGAGAGTCATCATTTATCCTTGACACCTATCCTCAATAGCTTTTCGGAGATAATTCCAATCCACGATGGGTGTCCTGGTACATTGAATCTTCCTCCCTTCTCCTTTTATAAAAGTCTGTCCTCATGCATTAGACAAGTGAGTTCGAAGAGTTCTGCAGTAATGCTATAGTGATAGTAAGAGTTTTGAATCATAGGGAGGTTATGCTGCCGGAATCCTGAGAGAGAGAAGGTCTATTGCAAGGCATACATAGCTTCTCGCCCAGCCAGAGAATAGGTTCAACGTCAGAACCTTGGTTGTATCTTTCTCTGCCTATTACTCATTAATAGACGACTATTATTATGGTTCCACTCATGTGTATTTATTATGATGGTTGAGTTGTATCCTTTCTGACTGATACATAGTTGCATTTCTCGGATTTTATGCTTGTATTTGTCTTGTTCTTTGCATGTGCAGGTGTCTGTTCACGGAGATCGTTAGGATTGCGACCAGCTGAAGTGAAAGAACGGAAGCAACGACTCTTCTACGAATATGAGCGTTGGATTCGAGGTAGGCTCTCATCTTGACCTTTATTATGCAATTAGGAACCTGCATGTTAGCGGTGTTTGATTGTTGCTAGACCTCAGTTAGGCTAGTGGGATCGCCTCTGTCCGCAGAGGGGATTTACCTGTTCAACAATTTGGCAACTCCACTGGGGCGGACAGATGCAATCCCACTAGCCTAACTGAGGTCTAGCAACAATCAAACAACGCTAACATGCAGGTTGCTAATTGCATAATAAAGGTCAAGATGAGAGCCTACCTCGAGTCCAACGCTCATATTCGTAGAAGAGTCATCGCTTCCATTCTTTCGCTTCAGCTGGTCGCAATCCTCACGATCTCCGTGAACAGACACCTGCACATGCAAAGAACAAGACAAATACAAGCATAAAATCTGGGAAATGCAACTATGTATCAGT
>APFE031624320.1:148879-187988 GCA_000404065.3 Pinus taeda | reverse complement strand
CACAGATACTGTTGGAGGGGTTGTGACTGAGGTAACAGCTGTACCGCGATGTTGTGGAGTCAAAGGCTCCGTATTGGAGAAAATGGGTGGTGACCAAATAGAAGTCGGAAAGGGAGATGACAGAACATTACGCAATGCTCTATAGCCAGGAGGTAGTCCCCTAGTAGCAGGAGTTCTACTAACAGGTGTAGATTCCATTGTGGTGGGAATCTCGTCCCCTGGCACACCGGATTCGTTAGTCGTAGTAGGGGATGTGTTTTCCATATCAGAAGGAAATGGTTGTCGAGGAGAAGTGTATTCCCAAAAAGGGATACCGTTTTGAGAAGGTTCCCAAATAGGGTTCGAATAAAATTGGTAATTCTCGTCGCCTGGAGCACGAGAGTTAAGCGGTTCTATACTTGGAACAATAGGAAGAGTTTTACTCACAACGGGTATCTCGGGAGACGAGATTGGTAATTTCGCCAGGATGGGACTTCTCAAAATCCTAGGGAATCTAACGAAACCAGACCCTACTCAGACTAACGCAAACAAAATTTAACTGGGTTATATGTTATCGTGGTCAAATAAATTTTAAGACACTGAACTTGACCTTTTCATTTTTTAAGAGTCTAGAAAAGGACAAAAAAATGACTCTATTCTCCTTCGAATATTTAATGAGCACAAAGTGACAAGACGCTCACAGGCACCTTTTCTTTTAAGGAGTCCGAAAAGGATCAAAAGTGACTACTCTGGAGAACTAGGCAAGAGGTTTACCAAACAATCCGTAAAACTGCTTATACACCTTGGAAATCAGATGAAAACCAAGGACTTCCCGTACTGCAGTCAATCTTCCCGAATGTTGTGTTCAGTGCATTACGGCTTGTAAGGCGGCAGACTCGGCTTCCTATGGATAAAAGGTTGTAAGCCTATAGGGGTCTCCCAATATATACGCGACGATACGTGGGAGCACAATCCGTACTGGCACCTATTGTTTCACCGTGGAGGAATCACCCAACCACTCGACGGTAAGATACCAGGTTTAAAGACACCGGAACACGTCTCTAACCTATACCTCTAGAATATTTGTGTTATTTTCCAATGCGTTATTAGGTTCATTCAGTTCATTTTACAATTTATCTTCAATTATGTTTCGGTTTTTTGGTCCTACCGTATGTGATCTCTCGAAACTTCCTAAATGCAAACTATATGCCAAAACTATATCATTTCATTCAATAAACTCTATCTACAGGAGAGTTGAGATCTTTACACAAAAAGAATGATCAACAAAGATCCTAATGCAGCTAATAACAAGAAATGGAATTTTTTTTCTTGTTTTTCTTTTTAAAAGAAATAAATAACAATAAATGCTAATTAATATAATGCAAAAAAGATCTTTTGTTTTTCTTTCTTTTAAGATAGCATGATGCATTTAACAAACCTCAAGAGATATTCACAAGTATAAACAAACACAATTCACTCAATGGAAATAGAACCAATTCTGAAACATCAAGGTGACCTGTCAAAGCAAGGAAAAACACAAAGACTTTCAATGAACCATGTGATCTAAGTTTAGATGAAGTCAAGCAGAATCCAAATAAGCTAGAAGTGAATCACTCGGAGCATAGAATACCAAACTTTCACAACCACTAGATGAGTGCGGAAAACAACCAAAAAGCTGACTGGATTACCAAACCACAACTTCCCATAGAAGGCTCAACATGCAAAGCCACTAGGTGTTCTAGGGCTAGGATACAAAATCGATAGAAATAAGCAAACAACTGAAGGATAAAAATAATAAACAGTCACACAAAGGTCTAACACACTTCCAGAAGCTGCAAAAGATATGGCAAGATACAAATCCAAGCTTAGAACGCTGGCAAACAAGTGATCTGAAAAGGTTAACAGGTCTGGCGCGACTGTCAGGCTCCAACTCGTGCTATAAAGGGATTGGCATGGGTTGTCAGTTAGCAACATGCGCCAACTGGTGCGAATGTCAGAGGAAAATCCGCGCTAATAACATTTGCCAAGTCAAAAAGAAAAATAGGCGGTCCAAAGCTTGGTTTACAGTATCTAGGAAGGCCAGGAAGCAAGAGCCAGCAAGAAATTCAATCCAGAAAGCTATCCAAGCAAGCAAACAAGAGAAAACCAAAGAGGCAAGACAAACTCCAAGTTGTTCAGTCCGTAAACCAAACCGGAGATTGACTGAAGTGGCTTTGATCTACTTCACTAATGCAAAGCAATAGTGTTTCGAAGGCTATCTGGCCATGCTTCAGGCTTCGTCTAAAGTTTACAGATCAAACAACAAGCTAAACTCCCCAATGGAGTCGCCAAATTGTTGAACAGGTAAATCCCCTCTGCGGACAGAGGCGATCCCACTAGCCTAACTGAGGTCTAGCAACAATCAAACAACGCTAACATGCAGGTTCCTAATTGCATAATAAAGGTCAAGATGAGAGCCTACCTCGAATCCAATGCTCATATTCGTAGAAGAGTCGTCGCTTCCGTTCCTTCGCTTCAGCTGGTCGCAATCCTCGCGATCTTCGTGAACAGACACCTTCACATGCAAAGAACAAGACAAATACAAGCATGAAATCCGGGAAATGCAACTATGTATCAGTCAGAAAGGATACAACTCAACCATCATAATAAAGACACATGAGTGGAACCATAATGATAGTCGTCTATTAATGAGTAATAGGCAGAGAAAGATACAACCAACGTTCTGACGTTGAACCTATTCTCTAGCTGGGCGAGCAGCTATGTATGCCTTGCAATAGACCTTCTCTCTCTCAGGATTTCGGCAGCATAAGCTCCCTATGCTTCAAAACTCTTACTATCACTCTAGCATTACTCCAGAACTCTTCGAACTCACTTGTCTAATGCATGAGGACAGACTTTTATAAATGGAGAAGGGAGGAAGATTCAATGTACCAGGATACCCATTGTGGCTTGGAATTATCTCCGAAAAGTTACTGAGGATAGGTGTCAAGGATAGATGATGACTCTCGACCTCTATCAGATGAATTTTTCCTTCAAAGGAATTCATGATAAGAGAGGAAAAAACATATGGGTGCGCGTTGGCCAAAAATCATTACCAAATTTAGTTGGCGCGAGTGTTGTTCTAGGACAGAGTGCCAATGGGCGCACCCCTTTTTGAGGATCTCAATGATTGGCGCGAATAAGACACTGTGTACCTGTGCCAATGGAAAAAGGGCACTTTTCAGGGATAATTTGCAGAAGGTGTCTTTAGGGAACATGAAGTACATACTCAGGGGAACATAATGCAAGTGTTTTTAGGCTATGTCACTGCTCATAGGTCCCGGAATGTATCCTCCAATGTACGAAAACAGGGGTAACAGGGACGGTGACCAATGGTGACAAATTACTGTGTAACACATCATTAGGGACCAAAGAGAACTTTGTGAGTAAACAAGTGTTGGAGAGTCTTTTCATAGCAAAAAAAAATTATTGAATTATGTATTAACAGTCATAATTTAAAATAAATAATAAATATTTGACCAATTACATTTTATTTTGTTTGAAAAAATATATTTGACCAAAGTTTTTTTTAACAGATTAAATTGGAATTGGTTTATTTTGAAAAATTAACAAAATTGGGAGAAAAATGAAATCATAAAAATAATAAAAATTATAAATGAAATCATAAAAATAGAAATTAGATTTTAAATTTGATGAAAGGGAATTAAATCTTATTTTAAGAATTGGTTGAAAAATTAAAATAATTAGTTGAGAATTAAAAATAATTATTTTCTTTCACATACCTCTCAGACACATTATTGCAAACCACATACTATGTTCCTTCACTAAATTTGTAACAAACTTTACTCACAATTTTTTTTATTATTTTTTACTTAGTACATTTAACCATGAATTACTGTAATATGGACTAGACTCTATCCTACATTAAACTTATACAAACCAGACTCTTTTATATATTAAACTTATACATAATATTAAACCTATACAATCTGAAATCCTTCATATATTAAACTTATATGAAGTATTAATGATATGGAAACGTTTTATTCATGACTGATTAAGGGTTAAGTTTCAAGCGGTTGTGGTTCCACTTGGCCTCCTCACTAGAACTCCACATAGACCTCCATGTTGTACCTGCAATAAATTAGCTCGAGCCTCTCTCCCTCGGGAAGGCCCCTCCTCATTAAGGTGGGAGCACCCCGAGGATCTCTCCAGCCATATATGTACATCTTTGTGTTGGCCATTTGGTGTGGTGTTAATGCGCTTAACTGTAGTCTCCTAGAAGGGTCTGGAGGCTTTGCACCTGTATTTCCATCTACCATTGGATCTATAAAGTTCTACGGCCTCGATCCTTTAGGTTTGGCGAGGAGGTATAATGTCTTTACCGCTGATGAGGGAGATTCATTTGTTCCTCATTTGGCTTGGCTCTCAGCTCTGCTATGGTGAACTATTGCATTGCTCTGACGGGCCTCTGTCTGAAAACTCCAGGTGCTTTGCAACTCTTGTTACTGTGACCTCAGCATTTCTCCATTATGATTCCTCTGTGGGTGCTAGATGCACTGTGGTGGTTTGAGAGGGTGCTTGATGAGTTTATGGGCCACACTGGAATAGGTGCAATGTCTTCGGCATGGATTCTAAAACCACGGTGTAGCGAGTCGATTCCGTAGCAAAAAAAGGTAAGAAATGATTCATTTTCGAGTAGTTTCATTTAAAGACTTTCTCCATTTTCATTTTTTTTGGTTGCCTAATGTATTCGCAGGTTCGATTGCCACTTCAAGGGATGTCCAACTCCCACTCAGGTAAACCATCTCGCATTATGGTTTTCATATAGTAGTCTAGATTTTGCATGATTTTGGTCCTAATCATTGGCTTTTCCTGTGTAGGTAAGCCCACTGTTGATCACTCTAAACCCTCATTTGACATGTAGTTTGTGGGATTCGGCCTTCTTATTAAACCATGTTTTGTTCTTCATTTTCCTAGGTGGGTCTTGGATTCTAACTTGACTTGTGCCTTGAGCTCCTCAAGCCAGTATTTCCATGATAGAAATTTCAAGGATTGGTGTTAGTTAGGGTTTAAAGCTACGGCTGAAAACTTGGTTTTTCGATAAAGAATGTATTAAATTACTTTTGGGACTGTCGGCCTTAGAAACGCCAACATAGTTTTGGAACTGGTTCAATATGTGGTTACGTTACTTCTATGGAGATAAACGAGACATTTCTTGTACGAATTTAGTATATTTATCTATATTTAGATTGATGTATGGAGTTTGTTTCCATAACTCGACTTCAGATAACTTGCTTTATGAATTACAGTCTTATTTCACATAAGTTTAAATAAAAATATTTTAACGTTTTTGTGTTCTTCTAGCTTGACTGTAATATCATGCTATGGCCTTCAATGTTGGTTTCTGGAACTCATGTTTTCCTTTTTGTATCGTTTATGTTTAAATATAATCATCATTAATGATTCAGAGGTTTTGGGTTTTAACAACTCTTGGGTACTTGGTTCTTAGTGAGTTCTTCCAGAACATGTCCAGGAACCGATAAACCCTTGGTTATGGTTATAAGCAATGCCAAATGTAAGGTAGTTATCATTTATATTTTGTATGAATTTTCCTTCTGGTAAATGTAAAGAAAGATTACCAAAATGTATTCTGAAAACTGATATATGTATTTTGTGCATGTTAGCTTCGTCCACACATTGCAATTTTAGCGTTATAGAAATTTATTGAAAGACTATGTAACATATAGTGATACATCATAAATTGTTTTACCATGTTTAATTATCACTATTAATTTTATTTCTGTTTTTATCTGAATTATTAAAACTATTGGGCTGCAAAGCCAGAACAAATGTTGTGAATTATTAATTAAAATATTATGGATTAGTTTGTTAAAATACTACAGAAATAGTTGAATTAACTTCTCTTAACATTTACAACTATTCCTTCACCCTTTTCCTTTAAGAGGAAAAAGGGTAGAACCCTTGGTGGGGTTGGAGGAACTGGATTGTGTTGAATTCTTCCTTGAGCTTGGCAAAAGAAACCTAACCAATGGGAAAGAAAACTGTGATAACAATTATGGGGTACAAGACTTGAGGTTGGATAGAGTCTTGACGCCCGAGGTGCCCAACTGTTCATCATTGTTAGAGGCAGAAGAGTTCGGAGGGGGAATCTGGACATAATTTCTAGTTTTGAGGCTAGGTGGTGAGACCTTCCAAAAACAAAAGGTTACATGCAATAATAAGAAAACAGATAAGTGCTATCACCATATCAATCATTATTAGTAGAAGGGATAGACTTTTACTGTTATAGCAGAAAAGTACATTGATAGGCTAGAAAAAGTAATTAACATTTATCTATTTCTGAATAGACTAGGAAATATTATCTTGATTCTATACTAGTAGATATTTACTCATAATTTAAATATGCTAAGGTAGTGAATATACTAGCTCAGTGTAATTTTCAGTAGATAGTTTAATGGTCAATTTCTGAAGAACATGCTAAGCTACAACTGTAAACCTATATTATTTTCTAGTCTTTCAGTAAATTTATGTAATGCTAAAATTGTAGTCTGTGGACGAAGATAACATCCCACAAAATACATATATCAGTTCTCAGATTACATTCTATTAATCCTTCTTTAAATTTACCAGAAGGAAAATTCATAAAAAATATAAACGATAACTACATTACAATTGACATTGCTTATAACCACAGCCAAGGATTTATCTATTCCTAAATGAGTTCTAGAAGGAACTCACCAAGAACCAAGTACCTAGGAGTTGTTAAAACCCGAAGCCTTCGAACCATTAATGATGATTACGTTTAAAGATAAATGATACAAAAAGGAAAATGTGCGTTCGAGAAACCAACATTTAAGGCCATAGCATGATATTACAGTCGAGCTAGAAGCACACAAAAACCTTCAAATCTTTTTATTTTAACTGATACGAATTAAGACTTTAATTCATAAACCAAGTTATCCGAAGTCGAATTATGGTAACAAAATCCATACATTGGTCTAAATATACTAAATTCATACAAGAAATGTTTGGTTTATCTATGCAAAAGTAACGTAAACAAATATTGAACCAGTTCCAAAACTATGTTGGCATTTCTAAGGCCGACAATCCCAAAAATAATTTAATACATTCTTTATAGAAAAAACAAGTTTTCGGTCATAGACTTAAACCCTAACTAACAACAATCCTTGAAATTTTTGTCATGGAAATACTGGCTCGAGGAGCTCAAGGCACAAGTCAAGTTAGAATCCAAGACCCACCTGGGAAAACGAAGAATGAAGCATGGTTTAATAAGAAGGTCACATCCCACAAACTGCATGCTGAATGAGGGTTTAGAGCAATGAACTATGGGCTTAACTACACAGGAAAAGCCAATGATTAGGACCGAAATCATGCAAAGTCTAGACTACTATATGAAAACCATAATGGCGAGATGGTTTACCTGAGAAGGAGCTGGACATCTCTCAAAGTGGAAATTGAACCTGCAAATACATCAGGAAGCCTTAGAAAAAATGAAAATGGAGAAAGAATTTAAATGACACTACTCAAATCCATGCTAACGACATTTCACCTATTCCAGAGTGGCCCAGAAACCCATCAGGGACCCTCACAAACCACCACAGTGCATCTAGCACCCACAGAGGAATCATAAGGGAGAAATACTGAGGTCATAGTAACAAGAGTCACAAAGCACCTGGAGTTTTCAAACAGAAGTCTGTCGGAGCAATGCACTAGGTCACAATAGCAGAGCCAAGAGCCAAGCTGAATAAAGAATGAATGAACCTCCCTCATTACAAGTAAAGACAATATACCTCCCCGCCAAACCTGAATGATCGAGGCCGTAGAACTTAACATATCCAATGGCGGATGGAAATCCAAGTGAAAAACCTCAATACCCTTACGGGAGACTAGAGTTAAGTGCATTAATGCCACACCAAATGGCTAGCATGGAGATGTACAGATATGGCTGCAGAGATCCTCAAGGTGCTCCCGCCTTAATGAGGAGGGACCTGCCTTAGGGCGAAAGGCTCGAGATAATTTATTACAGGTACAACATGATGGTCTATGTGAAGTTCCAGTGAGGAGGCCAAGCAGAACCACAACCTCTTCAAACTTAGCCCTTAATCAGTCATCAATAAAATGTTTCCATATCATTAATACTTCGTATAAGTTTAATATATGAATGAATCTGAATTGTATAAGTGTAATATTGTGTATAAGTTTAATATATAAAATAGTCTAGTTTGTATAAGGTTAATGTAGGATAGAGTCTGGTCCATATTACAAAGCCCTGGCTCACATACTGAGACTTCTAGGTGATTTTAACAATTAGTTAAGTTATGGTACTTTAATATTGATGAAAAAAAATAAGGTAAGTAATGGTTGAATATGAACACAGATTGAGAGAGTGAGAGATTGAGGTCAGCACCGAGGGTAAGATGCGGAGTAGCCCTAGATCGTCAAACCAGCTGGAAGTGCCTTATGTGGAGACAAACCTAGAATGATGGGTACAATTGGGAGAAGAATTGTAAAAGACTAATGTTGCCCTGCTCAAAATAGTACAACAATTATGGGCAAACATGATGAACCTATGGACGGACAATGAACGGTTAAGGCACGAACAGGGGAAGATCCTTAAAAGTCCATTTGACTGACAAAATTAGCGGGGACTAGATCCCAGTACAGAGAATAGGGAAAAGACCCCAATTGCCCTTAATGGGGAAGATAATGGACAATCCACGGAAGGCCACAAAGAGGAAGAGGAAGGGCATTCAGAAAACATTTTTGATCAAAGACAAAAAGGCAGAACACAAAATTACAAGGCGAGCTCAAGAAAATCAAACCCTTCTTGTTTGAAGGAGATTCGAAAGAAGCAACAGAAGCTTGGTTGATAGACATGGGAAAATATTTCCAGATTTATGAATATACTGATAAGGTTAAAGCACAACTGGAAGTTTACCAATTATGGGGAAAGGCCACCCTCCGGTGGGAGGAAATTAAAACCGTAAGAAATATTGATGAGGAACAAGTAACGTGGCAATAATTCCATAAACAGTTTAAAGATAAATATCTAACAAAACGTTACTATGATGAAAAGAAAAAAGGGTTCCATGAGTTAAGGCTAAGCGCCTTGACCATGGATGAGTATGTTAAATAGTTTACTTCCCTGTTGCAATACGTCCCATTAATGCAAGAGGAGAAAGCTAAGATTCAACAGTTTATTAGAAATTTTCCCAATTTCATGAAGGAGAAACTAGAATTTGATTATCCTAGAACAATGGATGATGCAATACGAAAAGCCGGCATCTGTTATCAGCAGATGAAGAAGAAAAAGGAAGGATCTAAATGCGCTATCAGCAAGAAAATGTGAAACTTACCAGCAAATAGGCAACAGAAAGTCATAAATGGAAAAAATAATAAGCAAAGGACTTTAGGAAAATTTGCAAGAAATCTGCCTATAGTTCAGACATACACCGAGTATAGACAACCTGAAGGAGTTAGTAGAACTGCTACTGAACAACCACCAAATCCTCCACTGCAATATTGGGGATGTGGGGAAGCACATTATTACAAATATTTCCTGCACAAAGCTCGAACTAAACAAATTTCAAACATGCAAGAAGCTTCTATTGTAGGAGATATCACAAGGAGCATGCCCAGAATTAATGTTGCCTTCGAGGATCATCAGGCAGAATACCAGCCCACCATGATCGAATGTGAAGGTATGATTGTTGATCAACCTATTTTTGTTTTGTTTAATCTCGGTGCTATCCTAAGCTACATTATTCCTAAAATGGTAGAAAAATTTCAGCTGCAAAGCTGTAAATTTAAGAAGTCCTCGCTAGTTTAACTAGCCACTAGAACAAAAAGGAAGGTGTATGCAAAAACAAAATACTGCCCTATAATAGTTTCGAGACAGCCCATCCAGGTTGATCTAAATATCCGTGTCCTGGGTTTGTATGATGTATTAATAGGAATGGACTGACTAGGAGTTCGTTGGTCCCTAGTGGATTTTAAAGAAAAATTTGTAAGTTATCTTATCGAGTCAGGAAATCGAAACGAAATTCAAGGAATCAAGAAAAATATCAAATTATGCCCTATTATGGCTAACCAACTGGGAAGATACATAAGGAAAGGCTGTCATCTCACAACAATGACAGAAATAATATGACCTCCTTAGAGAATATTCCTGTAATTCAAGATTTGATAGACGTATTCCCTGAATCCATTCTTGGTTTGCCACCAAGATGAGATATCGACTTTACCATTAAGCTAGTGCCCAGAACAGCCCTTGTTTCAAAATCCCCCTACCGTATGAGCATTCATGAGTTAACAAAACTTAAAATGCAGCTTCATGAGCTTTTAGACAAAGGGTACATTCTCCCTAGTTTGTCCCCTTGGGGAGCCCCTATGTTATTTGTTCGAGAAAAGGACGAGACCTTAAGATTGTGCATTTATTATCGTTAGCTAAATAATTTGACCATCAAGAATAAGTACCATTTACCTCGTATCGATGATTTATTTGATCGAGTGTAGGGAGCTAGCGTGTTTTCAAAAAACAATTTAATGTTTGGTTACCACCAAATCAGAATAAAAGATGAAGATATCTGCAAAACTGCATTCCGAACTCATTATGGACATTACAAGTTTGTGGTACTAGCTTTCGGCCTTACTAATGCTCTAGCCACTTTCATGAGTCTAATGCACAAAATTTTCCATCCATTTCTAGATATATTTGTACTAATTTTTATCAATGATATACTAATATATTCAAAAAATCAGGAGGAACATGAACAACACTTAAGAACAATATTGTAGATCCTGCGAGATAACCAATTGTATGCAAATTTTGGCAAGTGTGATTTTTATAAAAATCAAATCCAATACCTAGGTCATGTTATATCAGTAGAAGGAATAATGGTGGATCCAGAGAAGATCAAAACTCTTATGGAATGGACCACAGCGAAAATTGTTGCTGACATAAGTTCCTTCTTGGGCTTGGAAGGGTATTACCACCGATTTATTAAAGGTTTTTCAAAAATAGCCTTTCCAATGACTGCACTTCAGAAAAAGGGGGCGTGTATTTCACTGGACAATGGAATTCCAACAAAGTTTTGAGCAGCTAAAACAACTACTTACAATCGCTCTGGTGCTGAAAGTAGCAGATCCAAAAAAAATCTTTTGTAGTATGCACGGATGCAAGCAAAGAGGGTGTAGGTGGAGTATTAACTTAGGAAGGAAAGGTCATTGCTTATGAGTCACGCCAACTAAAGGATTATGAACAACGCTACTTTGCCTAAAATCTAGAGTTGACCACAGTAGTGCATGCATTAAAAATGTGGCAACACTACCTTCTAGGGAAGAAATTTATGTTATTAACTGACCACACCAGTCTCACCAATTTCTTTAATCAGTTTAGTTTAAATGCGTGGTAGGACAGATGGAACTCATTCTTCAGTGAAATTTACTTTGACATGAAGCACCTAAAAGGAAAAGAAAACTGGATAGCATATGCTTTGAGCAGAAAAAGACATTGCATCTATGAGGTACATTACATTCAAGAACAATCAAACCTACCAGAGGGTATCCAAGAGACATCCCTCAAAGATCCACAATATGCATTCCTATGGCAGCAAGCTTCAGAAGCTCAAGAAAAGGGGAACAGTGTGAGTATGAAATTAACCTCAACAAATTGTTAAAATTCAGAAATGGAATTTATATTCCTAACAAAAACTCTATGAAGCAAATGTTATTATATGAGTTTCACAACAAACCTTACGTTGCCCACCCAGGATACTAAAAACTCTTTTCGGCTATCAAGAAAAGTTATTTCTAGCCAGGCTTAAGAAAAGATGTGCCTGAGTATATATCCAAATGCTTAGAGTGCCAATTGATGAAGGCAGAGCATCAACATCCTACGGGTTTGTTGCAACCATTACCTATTCCAGAATGGAAATGGGAGACAATCACTTTATATTTTATCACTCGATTACCTCGTACAAAAAGGAAACATGACTCAATCATGGTTGTGGTAGACAAGTTGAGCAAGACAACTCTTTTCATTCCAGTAAAATCCACCTATAAAACGGTGGAGATTATAGACATATTTATGAGATAAATCTTCTGACTACACGGGATAACTCTAGTGGTGATCTCTAACAGAGATGTAAGATTTACATTCGCTTTCTGGAAAACTCTCTTTATAGGGTTGGGTACACAAATCCATTTTAGCATTGCCTACCATCCTCAGACAGATGGTTAGACAAAGCGAGTGAATCAAGTCTTGGAATACATGTTGAGAATGTTTGTAATGAAACAACCACAAAAATGGGAGGATTACCTCCACTTGTTAGAAGTTTCCTACAATAATGGACATCATGAATCATTGGGTATGATCACTTTCGATGTAGTATATGGAAGAAAGTGTCAGGTACCTACAGACTGGAACAGCCCGGATAATAAATTAGCATTGGACCTTGATATGTTAATAGCAATGGAGGCCACTGTTAAGAAGGTTCGCCAGAACTTAAAGGCGGCGTAGGATAGGAAAAAGGTGTATGCAGATAAGAATAGGACTCATAAAGAATTCTAGATGGGGGATCACATGTACTTGAAGGTTAAACACTAGAAGAGCACTTTACAATGTTAAGGTTGTGCCAAGTTGGCACCATGGTACTGTGGACCCTTTCAGATTTTAGAATGGATTAGGCTTGTGGCATATAAGCTAGCACTTCTAGGCCACATCGGAGTCCACAATTTCTTTCATGTATCCTTATTAAAAAATACATTTACAATCCTTGACATATTATTAACTGGGAAAGTATTTAGGTAATGATAAAATAGAAGCAATATGTCAAGAATTGTTGTTATAGGAATTTCTCTGATTGTAGATTATGAATGTGTAGGTAGAACCTGAGGGAGAATTTCTGGCAGAGCCTCTTCATATCCTCTATGGGAGAAAAATCACCTTGCAGAGGCGAGCCATCATCCAAGTTAAAGTGCAATGGAAGCACTTTGTCCCGGATGAGGCTACTTGGTAAGAAGAGGAAGCCAAGCGAAAATCTTATCCTGCACTATTTACATAGAGGAAGAACACAAGGGATGGTGTTCCTCTCGAGGGAAGGGAGCTGTAACATACAACGATACATCATAAATTGTTTTACCAAGTTTAATTATCACTGTTAATTTTATTTATGTTTTTATCTGAATTATTAAAACTATTGGGTTGAAAATCCAGAACAAATGTTATTATTTATTAATTAAAATAATATGAATCAGTTTGTTAAAAGACTAGAAAAACAATTGAATTAGTTTTTGAGAACAATTACAATTGTTCCTTCACCCTTTTGCTTTAAGAGGAAAAATGGAGAAACCTTGGGTGGGGTTGGAGGAACTGGACTGTGTTGAATTCTTCCTTGAGCTGGGAAAAAGAAACCTAACTAGTGGGAAAGAAAACTATGACAACAATTGTGGGGTAAAATACTTGAGGCTAGACAGAGTCCTGATGCCTAAGGCTCCCAACTGTTCATCACTGTCAAAGGTGGAAGAGCTCGGAGGGGGAATTTGGACGTAATTGCCAGTTTCAAGGCTGGGTGGTGAGACCTTCCAAAAAAAGGTTACATGCAATAATAAGAAAATAGATAAGTGTTGTCACCATATCAATCATTATTGTTAGAAGGGAGAAACTTTTACTGTTATAGCAGAAAAGTACATTAATAGGCTAGGAAAAGTGATTAACATTTATCGATTTTTGAATAGAGTAGGAAATGCTATCTTGATTCTATACTAGTAGATATTTACTCATAATTTAAATATGCTAAGGTAGCGAATATACTAGCTCACTATTATTTTTAGTAGACAGTTTAATGGTCAATTTCAGAAGAAGATGCTAAGCTGCATCAGTAAACCAATATCCTTTTCTAGTCTTTCAATAAATTTCTATAACACTATAATTGTAGTCTGTGGATGAAGATAACACCCCCACAAAATACATATATCATTTCTCAAACTACATTCTGGTAATCTTTCTTTACATTTACCAGAAGGAAAATTGATAAAAAAAATATAAATGATAACTACCTTACAGTTGACAATGCTTATAACCATAGCTAAGGGTTTATTGGTTCCCAGACGAGTTCCAGAAGGAACTCGTCAAGAACCAAGTACCCAGGTGTTGTTAAAACATGAAACCTCTGAATCATTACTGATGATTACATTTAAATAGAAACGATACAAAAGGGAAAACATGAGTTCCAGAAACCAGCATTGAAGGTGATAGAGTGATATTACAGTCGATCTAGAAGCACACAAAAACATTAAAATATTTTTATTTAAACTGATACGAAATAAGACTGTAATTCATAAACCAAGTTATCCGAAGTTGAGTTAGGGAAACAAACTCCATACATTAATCTAAATATAGATAAATATATTGAATTCATACAACAAATGTCCAGTTGATCTCTACAGAAATAACATAAACAAATATTAAACCAGTTCCAAAACTGCATTGGCATTTCAAAGGTCGACAGTCCCAAAAATAATTTAACTTATTCTTTATTGAAAATAGTTTTCGATCATAGCCTTAAACCCTAACTAACAACAACCCTTGAAATTTTTGTCATGGAAATACTAGCTCAAGGAGCTCAAGGCACAAGTCAAGTTAGAATCCAAGACCCACCTGGGAAAAAAAGAACGAAGCACGATTTAATAAGAAGGTCACATCCCACAAACTACATGTCGAACAAGGGTTTAGAGTGATCAACAGTGGGCTTACCTACACAGGAAAATCCAATGATTAGGACCGAAATCATGCAATGTCTAGACTACTATATGAAAATCGTAATGGCGAGATGGTTTACCTGAGCGAGAGCTGGGCATCCCCCATAGTGCCAATCGAACCTGCAAATACATCAGGCAGCCTTAGCAAAAATGAAAATGGAGAAAGACATTAAATTACACTACTTGAAAATGAATCATTACTTACCTTTTTCTATCACGGAATCAACCCGTTCCACCGTGGTTTTAGAATCCATGCCGAAGACATTGCACCAGTTCTAGTGTGGCCCAGAAACCTGTCAGACACCTTCACAAACCACCAAAATGCATATAGCACCCACAGAGGAATCGTAATGGATAAATGTTAATTAATTTTGCTAGCCTGTCTATGTACTTTTCTGCTATAATAGTAAAAGTCTATCCCTTCTACTAATAATGATTGATATGGTGATAACACTTATCTGTTTTCTTATTATTGCGTGTACCCTTTTGTTTTTGGAAGGTCTCAACACCCAACCTCGAAACTGGTAATTACGTGTAGATTCCCCCTCCAAGCTCTTCCACATCTGACAGTGATGAATAGTTGGGCACCTTGGGTGTCAAGACTCTGTCTAGCCTCAAGTCTTGTACCCAACAACTGTTATCATAGTTTTCTTTCCCACTGGTTAGATTTATTTTTCCTAGCTCAAGGAAGAATTCAACACAGTCCAGTTCCTCCAACCCCACCAGGGTTCTACCCTTTTTCCTCTTAAAGGAAAAGGGTGAAGGAACAATTGTAACTGTTCTTAGAAGTTAATTCAACTATTTCTCTAGTCTTTTAACAAACTGATCCATAATATTTTAACTAATAATTAGCAATATTTGTTCTGGCTTTTTAGCCCAATAGTTTTAGTAATTCAGATAAAAACATAAATAAAATTAACAGTAATAATTAAACTTGGTAAAAAAAATTATGATGTATCGTTGTGTGTTACAACTCCCTCCCCTTGAGAGGAACACCATCCCTGGTGTTCTTCCTTTATGTAAACAGTGCAGGATAAGCTTTTCGCATGGCTTCCTCTTCTTCCCAAGTAGCCTCTTCCGAGCCAAAGTGCTTCCACTACACTTTAAATTGGATGATTCCTCGCCTCCACAAGGTGATTTCTCTCCAATTGAGGATAAAAAGAGGCTCTGCCAGAATTCTCCCTCAAGTTCTAGCTGCACATTCATAATCTAATGTTAGAAAAATTTCTATAACAATAATTCTTAACATGTTGCTTCTATTTTATCATTACCTTAATGCTTTCCTAGTTAATAATATGTTGAGGATCGTAAATGCATTTTTTTAATAAGGATACATGAAAGACATTGTGGACTCGGATGTGTCCTAGAAGTGCTAGCTTATATGCCACGGGCCCAATCTGTTCTAAAATCTGAAAGGGTCCACAATACCGTGGTGCCAACTTGGCACAACCTTTCCATTGTAAAGTGCTCTTCCGGGGTTTAACCTTCAAATACACATGATCCCCCATATGGAGTTCTTTATGAGTCCTCTTCTTATCTGTGTACACCTTCTGCCTATCTTGTGGCGCCTTTAAGTTCTGGCGAACCTTCTTAATGGTGGCCACCATTTCCGCTAACATATCAGGGCCCAATGCTAATTTATTATCCAGATTGTTCCAGTCCATAGGTACCTGACACTTTCTTCCATGTAGTACTTTGAAAGGGCTCATACCAAATGATTCATGATGTCCATTATTGTAGGCAAATTTTACCAAGTGGAGGTAATCCTTCCATTTCTGTGGTTGTTGCATTACAAACATTCTCAACATGTCTTCCAAGACTTGATTCACTCGCTCTGTCTGACCATATGTCTGAGGATGGTAGGCATTGCTGAAATGAATTTGTGTACCCAACCCTACAAAGAGAGTTTTCCAGAAATTGGATGTAAATCTTACATCTCTGTTAGGGATCACCTCTCAGGTTATCCCATCTAGTCAGAATATTTCTCTCATAAATATGTTTGCAATCTCCACCATTTTATAGGTGAATTTACCAGAATGAAATGAGCGATCTTGCTCAGATTTTCCACCACAACCATGATTGATTCATGTTTCCTTTTTGTACAAGGTAATCTAGTGATAAAATCTAAAGTGATTGTCTCCCATTTCCATTCCGAAATGGGTAATGGTTACAACAGACCTGTAGGATGTTGATGCTCCGCCTTCACCAATTGGCACTCTAAGCATTTGGATAAATACTCAAGCACATATTTTCTTAAGCCTAGCCAGAAATAACTTTTCTTGATAGCTGAAAATATTTTTTGGTATCCTGGGTGGGCGGCATAAGGCTTATTGTGAAACTCATCTAATAAAATCTGCTTCATAGGGTTTTGGTAAGGAATATAATATCTATTTCTGAATGTTAGCAATTTGTCAGGGGTAATTGCATATTCAAATTGTTCCCCTTTTGCTTGAGCTTTCGAAGCTTTCTTCCATAGGAATGCATATTCTGGATCTTTGAGGGATGCCTCTCGGATAACCTTTGGTAGGTTAGATTGTGCTTCACTGAAATGTGCCTCATAGATGCAATGTATTTTTCTGCTCAAAGCATCTACTACCTGATTTTCTTTTCCTTTGAGGTGATTCATGTCAAAGGAAAATTCTCTCAAGAATGTGATCCATCTAGCCTGCTGCACATTTAAACTAGACTGATTAAAGAAATTGGTCAGGCTGATATGGTCAGTTAATAATAATAATAAAAATTCCCTAGAAGGTAGTGTCACCACATTTTTAATACATGCACTACCGCGGTCAACTCTAGATCGTAGGCAGAGTAGCGTTGTTCATAATCCTTTAGTTTTTGTGACTCATAGGCAATGACCTCTCCTTCCTGAGTTAATACTCCATCTACACCCTCTTTACTTGCATCCATTCATACTACGAAAGATTTTTCCGGATTTGCTACTTTCAGCACCAAAGCAGTTGTAGGCAGTTCTTTTAGCTGCTCAAATCTTTGTGGCATTCTACTGTCCAGTGAAATGCACACCCATTTTCTGAAGTGTATTCATTAGAAAGGCTATTTTTGAAAAGCCTTTAATAAATATGTGCTAATACCCTACCAAGCCCAAGAAGGATCTTATGTCAGCAACGTTTTTTGGTGTCGTCCATTCCATAATAGTTTTGATCTTCTCTAGATCTAGCATTATTCCTTCTACTAATATAACATGGCCTAGATACTAGATTTGATTTTCATAAAAATTTCACTTGCTAAACTTTGCATACAGCTGGTTATCTCACAAGATCTGCAACACTATTCTCAAGTTTTGTTCATGTTCCTCCTAATTTTTTGAATAGATTAGTATATCATTGATAAAAATTAGTACAAATTTATCTAGAAATAGCTGGAAAATGTTGTGCATTAGACTCATGAAAGTGGCTGGAGCATTGGTAAGGACGAAAGGTAGTACCACGAACTCATAATGTCCATAACGAGTTCGAAATGTCGTTTTGCATATATCTTCATCTTTTATTCTGATCTGGTGGTAACGAGACCTTAAATCGATTTTTGAGAACACGCTAGCTCCCTGCACTTGATCAAATAAATCATCGATACAAGGTAAAGGTTACTTATTCTTTATGGTTAGCTTATTTAGCTAATGATAATTAATGTGAAATTTTAAGGTCCCATCCTTTTTTCGAACAAATAACATAGGGGCTCCCCAAGGGGACAAACTAGGGCGAATGTACCCTTTATCTAAAAGCTCCTGAAGCTGCATTTTAAGTTTTGTTAACTTAGGAATGCTCATACAGTAGGGGGCTTTCGAAACAGGGGCTTCTCCAAGCACTAGCTCAATGGTAAAGTCAATATCTCATCTTAGTGGCAACCTAAGAATGGATTCAGGGAATATGTCTATGAAATCCTGAATTGTAGAAATATTCTCTAAGGAGATCATCTTATTTCTAAAATTGTTGTACCCTGCCTAGACAGCATAGATATAATAGCTTTTCCTTATGCATCTTCTGAATTGGTTAACTGTAATAGGGAATAATTTGTATTTTTCTTAATTCCTTGAATTTATTTTCGTTGTCTTGACTTGGTAAGATAACTTACACATTTTCCTTTGCAATCCGCTAGGGACCAACGACCTTCCAGCCAGTCCTTTCCTATTAATACATCATATAAACCCAGGGGAAGGATATTCAGATCAACCTAGATGGGTTTTCCTGAAACTATTATAGGGCAGTTTTTTGTTTTTGCAGACACCTTCCTTTTTTCTTCGGCTTCTAGTTGAACTAGCCAAGACTTCTTAAATTTACTTCTTTGTAGCTGACATTTTTCTACCAGTTTAGGACTAATGTAGCTTAGGCTAGCACCCGGATCAAACAAAACATAAATAGGTTTATCAATAATCGTACCTTCAAATTCGATCATGGTGGGTTGGTATTCTGCCTAATGATCATCCAAGGTAGCATTAATTTTGGGCATGCTCTTTGCAATATCTCCAACATAGAAGCTTCTTGCATGTTTGAAAGTTGTTCAGTTTGAGCTTTGTGTGGGCAATTTTTGTAATAATGTTCTTCCCCACATCCCCAACATTGCAGTGGAGGCTTTGGTGGTTGTTCAGTAGCAATTCTGCTAACTCCTTCAGGTTTTCTATTCTCGGTGTATGTTTGAGCTCTAGGTGGATTTCTTGCAAATTTTCTTAAAGTCCTTTACTAATTATTTCTACAATTTATGACTTGTCGATGCCTATTTGGTGGTAAGTTTCTCATTTTCTTATCGATAACTCTTTTAGATCCTTCATTTTTCTGCTTCATCTATTGATAATAGATGTGGGCTTGTCATACTGCATCATCCATTGTTCTAGGATAATCAAATTCTAGTTTCTACTTCATGAAGTTCGGCAAACTGCTAATAAACCGTTGAATCTTAACTTTCTCCCCTTGCATATATGGGATGTATCGCACTAGGGAAGTAATATGTTTAACATACACATCAATGGTCAAGGCTCCCAACATTAACTCATGGAACTCTTTTGCCTTTTCATCATAGTAATGTTCTGTTAGATATTTATCTTTAAAATGTTTCTGAAATTCTTTCCACATTACTTGTTCCTCATCAATCTTTCTTATGGTTTTAATTTCATCCCACCAGAGGGTGGCCTTTCCCCGTAATTGGTAAACTGCTAGTCGTGCTTTAAGCTTATCAGTATATTCATCAATCTGGAAATATTTTCCCATGTCCATTAGCCAAGCTTCTACTGCTTCTTCCAACTCTCCTTCAAATAGTGAGGGTTTGATTTTCTTGAACTCGAATTTTTTAATTTTGTCGTCTTCCTTTTTGTCTTGCTTTGATCAAAAACATTATCTGAACACCCTTCTTCTTCCTCTTTATGGCCTTTTGTGGATTTTGCATTATCTTCCCCATTATGGGCAGTTGGGGTCTTCTCCCTATTCTCTGTACTGGGGTTTGGTCCCCACTAATTTTGTCAGTCAGATAGACTTTTAAGGATCTTCTACTATTCCTGCCTTAAGCGTTCGTTGTCTGTCCTTAGGTTCACTATCTCTTCCCTTAATTGTTGTAGTGTTTCGAGTAGGGCAGCATTAGCATATCACGATTCTTCTCCTAGTTGTACCCATAATTCTAGTTTGGCCTCCACATCAAGCACTTCTGGCTAGTTTGGCGATATGGGGCTCCTCCGCATCTTACCCTCGGTGCTGACCTAAATCTCTCACTCTCTCACTCTGTGTTCATATTCAACCATTACTCAGTTTATTTTTCTTTCAATCTTTATTAAAGTATCATAACTTAATTGACTATTAAAATAACCCAAAAGTCTCAGTATGTGAGCCTAGGCTCTAATACCATTTGTAACAAACTTTACTCACAATTTTTTATATTTTTTTACTTAGTACATTAACCATGAATTACTGCAATATGCACTCGAATATATCCTACATTAACCTTATACAAACCATACTCTTTTATACATTAAACGTATACACAATATTAAACTTATACAATCTGGACTCCTACATATATTAAACTTATACAAAGTATTAATGATATGGAAACATTTGATTAGTGACTGGTTAAGGGTTAAGTTTGAAGCGATTATGGTTCTACTTGGCCTCCTCAGTGGAACTCCACATAGACTACCATGTTATACCTACAATAAATTATCTTGAGCCTTTCATCGTCAGGTAGGCCCCCCCTCATTAAGGAGGGAGCACCCTTAGGATCTCTCTAGCCATATCTATACATCTATGTGTTGGCCATTTTGTGTTGCGTTAATGCACTTAATTATAGTCTCCTGGAAAGGTATCGAGCTTTTTCACCTCGCTTTCCATCCACCGTTGCATCTGTTAAGTTCTATGGCCTCGATCCTTCTGGTTTGGTGGAGAGGTATAATGTCTTTACTGACGATGAGGGAGGTTCATTTGTTCCTCGTTCGGCTCAGTTCAGCTTTGCTATAGCGACCTGGTACATTGCTCTGACAGGTGTCTGTCTAAAAACTCAAGGTGCTTTGCGACTCTTATTACTGTGATCTCATTGTTTCTCCATTACGATTCCTTTGTGGGTGCTAAATGCACTATGGTGGTTTGTGAGGGTGCCTAACAAGTTTCTGGGCCACACTAGAACAGGTGTAATGTCTTTCGCATGGATTCTGCAGCAGAAAAAGGGAAGAAATGATTCATTTTTAAGTAGTGTCATTTAAAGTCTTTCTCCATTTTCATCTTTGCCGAGGCTTCCTGATGTATTTGTAGGTTTGATTGCCACTTTGAGGGATGTCCAGCTCTCGCTCAAGTAAACCATCTCACCATCATGGTTTTCATATAGTAGTCTAGAATTTTCATGATTTTGGTCCTAATCATTGGCTTTTCCTATGTAGGTAAGCCCACGGTCGATCGCTCTAAACCCCCGTTCGACATGCAAATCGTGGGATGCAGCCTTCTTATTAAACTGTGATTTGTTCTTCGTTTTCCTAGGTGGGTCTTGGATTCTAACTTGACTTCTGCCTTGAAATCCTGGAGCCAGTATTTCCATGATAGAAATTTCAAGAATTGTTGTTAGTTAGGGTTTAAGGCTATGGCTAAAAATTGGGAGTTTTGATAAAGAATGTATTAATTTATTTTTGGGACTGTCGGCCTTAGAAATGCTAAGATAGTTTTGGAACTGGTTCAATATTTGTTTATGTTACTTCTACGGAGATCAACTGGACATTTCTTGTATGAATGTAGTATATTTATCCATATTTAGACCGATGTATGGAGTTCATTTCCGTAACTCGACTTCAAATAGCTTAGTTTATGAATTACAGTCTTATTTCGTATCAGTTTAAATAAAAATGTTTTAAGGTTTTTGTGTGCTTCTAGCTCGACTGTAATATCATGCTATGGCCTTCAATGCTAGTTTCTGGAACTCACATTTTCCTTTTCGTATCATTTTTGTTTAAATGTATTCATCATTATTGATTCAGAGGTTTTGGGTTTTAACAGCTCCTGGGTACTTGGTTCTTGGTGAGTTCCTTCCAAAACTCATTTGGGAAACGATAAACCCTTGGCTATGGTTATAATAAATTTCAACTATAAAGTAGTTATCGTTTATATTTTTTATGAATTTTCCTTCTGGTAAATGTAAAGAAATATTTCCAGAATTTAGTCTAAGAACTGATATATGTATTTTGTAGGGGTGTTAGCTTCATCCACAGACTACAATTTCAGCATTATAGAAATTTACTAAAAGACTAGAAAAGAATATTGGTTTATTATTGTAGCTTAACATGTTCTTCGAAAATTGACCATTAAACTGTCTACTGAAAATAACAGTGAACTAGTATAATTGATACATTATCATATTTAAATTATGAGTAAATATCTGCTATTATAGAATCAAGATAGTATTTCCTACTCTATTCAGAAATCAATAAATGTTAATTACTTTTGCTAGCCTATCAATGTAATTTTCTGCTATAATAGTAAACGTCTATCCCTTCTACTAATAATGATTGATATGGTGATAACAGTTATCTATTTTCTTATTATTGCATGTAACCTTTTGTTTTTGGAAGGTTTCACCATCTAGCCTCGGAAGTGGAAATTACGTCCAGATTCCCCCTCCAAGCTCTTCCGCCTCTAACAGTGATGAATAGTTGGGCACCTTGGGCATCAGAACTTTGTCCATCATCAAGTCTTGTACCCCACAATTGTTTTCACAGTTTTCTTTCCCACTGGTTAGGTTTCTTTTGCCTAGCTCAAGGAAGAACTCAACACAGTCCAGTTCCTCCAACCCCCCAAGGTTCTGCCCCATTTCCTCTTAAAGGAAAAGGGTGAAGGAACAGTTGTAACTGTTCTCAAAAGTTAATTCAACTGTTTCTCTAGCCTTTTAACAAATGGATCCATAATCTTGTAATTAATAATTAACAACATTTGTTATGGGTTTTTAGCCCAATAGTTTTAATAATTTAGATAAAAACAAAAATAAAGTTAACAATGATAACTAAACTTGGTAAAACAATTTATGATGTATCATTGTATGTTACAAAATCATAAAAATTATAAATGAAATCATAAAAATAGGAATTAGATTTTAAATTTTATCAAAGGGAATTAAATATTATTTTAAGAATTGGTTGAAAATTAAAAATAATTAGTTAAGAATTAAAAATAATTATTTTCTTTCATATATCTCCTTGACTCATTATTACAAACCACATACTATGTTCCTTCACTAAATTTAAATATGATTAAATTTAAATTCAATAGTTATCCCAATGCATCTGTATATAATCATCACATAAACAAAGTTAACGCGGGCAATTCTACCCTTGAATAGTGGTCACATGCAGATTATTCAATATTGACATGTGCCATATAGCTCCTTGACCCAATATTAATAATTACCTATTATGCTCCCATAACTAAATCTACACTTGAATTTAATTTATACTCAAGTGATCACATGGATAAGTATTCAATCATCCTCATAAATAAAGATACCACATACAACTATACACATATGATCAGAGATTCAACAACATAAAAAGTGAGGAGTAACCATATAGTACATCCCATGCAAGTGATTCAGATAAGACAAATTGGAAGAATGTCACTTGAAGAATCAAGCACCGCCACCCAACGTAGAACTGATTCCTCTAGTTCACCCTCGAGTCGAGAGTTCTTTCCATCCATCAACTACCTCTTGTTGATCTCTTCAATGGGTATTTAAAACCCTATTCCATGATATGGTTTCCATTAGCAGTGTCCCTCTTTTATGGATCTTTTTTTATCCATTTTCCTAGGCTTTTGTCAAAAAATCTCACCTTTCTCTCCCGCAAGGCTTTTCCTCATAAAATCTTATCTTTCTCTCCTACAAGTTTTTTAAGTTTTTCTTAAACTTACCATCTTTCTCCAACTGATTAACTTAATGGATATTTATCTCCAAATCCATTAAGCTTATCTAAACTTAGATCTATAATTTTTATCATGAAATAATTATCTATTCCCATTCACCAATGGGATTTTATTTGGCAAGAACCGCGTCTCTTGGTGTCTCATTTTCCAAGCTTTTTACATTATCTTTATTTATTTAACAATAAAATATTTACTTTCATTATTGCACTTTCGACCTAGCTTTTCTTAGCTTAGGTTTGCAAAATGTCACATATAATGGAGGAGTGTTACATACTCCCCCCCTTAAATTTACATCGTCCTCGGTATATTACTACATCTTATAATATTATTCCTCATTCACAGGTAGTTGTTTCTAAATTTACAGGCTCCCGTGGCCTTTCCATCTAAATCAGATATGTTGATATGCATCAGTTACAAAGGAGTTCTACCAGAAATTCTCCTTCCATTGCTACCTATAACATTTATTTCAATCAATTTTGTGAGAGATTTTTAGATGCATAAACTCAATTTTGTTTACCACAGTTAATGTAACAGTACTACCACATGAGTAACTGTGGGTTAATATTGTCCATTCTTTAACTATGATTCGTCATTTCCATTTTGTTTAAATAATAGGAAGAAATGCATGTTCTTCCACTGCATGTGTGTTCTTTCTGAACACTTGCTTCCTAAAGTCTCCATGCATTAGCCACAACAATTCAAACTAGCACATTTGACCAATCAACATGTATAAAATATCATATCAGGTTAGGTCAAACATAACCATCAAAATCATAAATCAGCATCATATGTCATATGTATACTAAGACTGAAACTAAATACAAATACTTATCCTTAGTTTCCAATACCAATCCTTAATTTCCACCTTAGCCTTGCCTCTATACATACTCTGGATCAGTTGCTACACCAGGCAATAAACCACTGCCTTTTCATCAAAAATGTGCGTCTACACATAGTGTGCATTACACATATACAACTATACATGTCATAAATCCTCATGCAATTCATGCATCCATACCAGTACTATCTGTAACGTTTGTACACAGTACCACCTGTATACGTGTACCCAATACCAAATGCCCATAGCATCACTTGCATGACATATACTTCATCCACATGTTTTTAACCATATTAGTATGATGTCAAAAATTCCTTTAATCTTTCATCCACACTACTTTTAGGTATGTCCAATCAGACGATGTTTGGTTTGTCGATTGGAGAATAAGGAATGCATGGACCTATTCAACTTTTGCAACCAGAGCATAACTAAAAATTTTGATGTCAGAATATTCAAGTGCTTTTATTTAGCTAATCCTTTTCATGTATCTTGTGGTTGCAGGAAAGTTTCAACAAAATGATAACATAGATGCATAATACAACTTTACAAAACCAATAATTTTGAGTTTCACGATTGAATCTATGCAATAGACAAGGTTTTAATACAGTGGAATATGACCTCAACCCCATCACAAAATATACTTATTAACTATGATAGTTAGTCTAGTATGGTCTTCAGTATTATACTTGAAGTTTAATAACAATCTTAACCTTGTCCTTAACAAATAAAATAATCATTTGGTACTCAAAAGTATTCTGCACTTAAACTAATCATGTCATATGATTTCCTATTTTCTCTTTTGTATCCACAGCTAATCAAATAGTTAGCATGCATGCATCTACATTTATGCATGGACCATAAGTGAAGGTTACAATCTTCTCCATTCCACAACATCCAAGTTTTTAGGCATTATGTGTACCAGGGTGTGAACCTAGGTCATTTACCTTTTTACACCTCATCTAAAAGAGAATATAACCTATTTATCCATTATTAAATTTGTTTACGCAATACTTGTTATCTTGTCTTATTCATGGCTAGACACACTATTAATGAAATCTGACATGCATACTTTTCCAAGATTTTTTGATAGGAAATAATGGTACAAAATATACATTCCATATTGTACCATTTTCTATTTATTTGAATAGATTGTTAGACACCCAATAGCTTTATGCACAACAACCCTAATTACCAATTCCACTTAGTCATCCATATGGTTGAATTATCCTAATTTTTTCCATTGCATGGTTGGTTATCATTACTTATAACCTTCTTGATGCATGCATTATGTTGTTACTAGCATAAGATCATTAAATTGTCATAATTTGTGCTAATGTAAAGCTTTTTTTCTTTGCCAACAATTTTTTAATTGCTTTGGACAAGTCATGTTCTGAATCTAGTGTACCATTCTTGTTATTTGTTTAGCTGCTATGAATTACTCTGTTTCTACTCAAAGTGCATCCAACACCACCATGTCCAATATGTTTTTCATTTCTATTTTTATAAGCATGTATAATTTGTTTATATATATGAACACCAATCATTTTAATCTTATCATTTGCCCTAAGAAGTACATTTGCAAGATCTACCATCCTTCTACTGAAAGCATATCCTTCTTGTGGTAGATTTGAAAGGTCCCTATTTAGGAATATTATTAATAGATGCCCATTCATATATGGATGGATATGCATATCCCTGTTATGGAGTTTGACACATTGGAATTAAGTGACTTGAGAATGTGTCCTTGAGCTTGTATTAAATATTGTCTCTCTTCTATTAATCGTGGACCTTAGGAGCTGCTTTTACACTTCCATTAAGTGTTTATACTAGATGTACTTTTGGGTATCAATCGGATTAATCTATTTATAAATTATTAATTTATGGTGTCTTATCCAAAGGCATACAGTGAGTTGTATTGCATTTTTGCATTCACTTCACAACTCTGATTCCAGTTTCATCTCGGTTGTAAAAATAACTTGTGCTTCTTGTACAACTCAATTACAATTATTAGGATATTACTTTATTCAAAGAGAAATTGTAGGTTCCAACTTATTAAGTATGAATGTTCCTACGGAATATTAGGCTAATGACTTAATAAATTTTAATTCCTTCGATAGGGTATATTGGGAGCATTTTCCCAATAAGGTGAATTAAATAGTTCAACTAATGGCAAAACCATATCCAAAAGTGAATTAGATCATTACATGTAGATAACAATTTTAAATTGAAGACAATTTTAAAATACATAGTCTCATGCTACATACAGGAACCCATCTTTCATGAGTGTAATGATAATTCATGGGAATTCTATGAATAGAAAACCCTCAGAATCTATTCTAGGTTGGAAAAATAACTTAAGTTTTGAAAAACTTCCACAACATATAATAAGTAGAACTTAAATCTTCATTTCATTCAATAAGTAGGATAAAAAGTAACCAATTGATTATTTCAAACAACAACTAACATGTTGATTAATTCTTTGCATCACTCCTTACTCCAACATAATTCAACATTGTGGAATCATTTGTTTCAATGTAGCCTTTTAGGGTTTCTCATCCCCATATTGCTATTGTATCTATCCAAAGACTTTGAGAAATTCATTATAAGTGCAACTTACTTTAATTAATGAATTATAAGATAGATATAGATTAATATTTGACCTTTATTGTATCTTTCAAGAATCAAATACACCACATATTTTAAATCCCTAAATATATTGTCATTCTCTAACTTTGTTTATTCCTTAAGCTTGATTATGAATATCTAGCATCTTAATCAGTTTTTAACTCAAGTTAATTGTGAGAATTTTGATCCATCCATGCATGTAAGCCTACCAATGCAGCTCATTTAACCATGCAAATGAGCCCTACATGCAAGCCATACATATATGTAAACATATACACACAATCACATCATAATGTAAATTTGCAATTCCGAAGATAAGTCTTCGTATTCTTCTGTTTTATGCATTAAAAAAATAACTCATATAAATTGGACACATTCTTATGTGTAGTTTGTTTTTGCACCTAGCGGTCCAGGTCATTTAATTAATTAATGCCTTCTTAAACTAATTATGCATAATAATCTACACAATATCCTTATCATTAAGGAAAACACAATTAAGCAAATCTATGGCATATATGTAAACCAAATTATAGGTGTTTTTCACATATTAATGTGTACAAATTAAGATGTGTTGCGAAGTCCTCCTCTATATATACAATAATTGTATAGTTGTGCACCCTACCTACCAATAGGCATTGTCCAAGCTATGACTGTGCACATCATTTATAATAACTATTCCCCTAAATAACCCTGAAACTTGTCTCGAATAAACTTGGGGAGAGTCTGACCGTAAAAACAATTACCATAAAGGTTAGAGTCAAACTAAATCATCCTTATGACATTCTACTTGCTGACGCACAAATTGGCATATTAATTGCAATAAGATTGAGATTGGCAATATTCTTACCTTAGCCAGCAGTGTTTGAAGTTCCACTGTCTCATGCAATAGTTTAAATCTAAACACACAAAACCATATAATGTAAGTTATGTACACTGTAATTTACATGTTGACAACAACGCACCAACATACTTAAAAACTTAATGTTAAAATGTGCAGTTCAAAAGGGAACATCACGAAATATGTAATAATTCCCATCATACAACTCAATAATAGTACTGACAATTGATTGCCATGATGGCGTATAGGTGAATGCTAGCTCTGTCGTACTGCTAGGAACGAAGTATCCATGGAGGCACATGCCACAAAGGGTAAATAGAGGACATGGAGATGGATTTGGTGTGCAGTTTAAATATTTCTCCGAGTTAATTTATTCCTTCGTTGTCGTGGATTGGTCATTTGATCGTTAACTTGGCATCAAATGACGAATCTACGATTGCTCCTTTAGACTCTCTTCGCACCCATGTTTAACAAATTGGACAGATCAATACAAGTCAGTTTATTCTGATTGAATACCTGTGAGATATACTTGATAGAATTACCTCGACTTGTTATGGTAGTGGCTTTATGAAATCGAAACCGGATTGACGGTTAGTCATGCCAAACAATCAATCATCGAAACCAAGAGAAACACACAATAAACAAGAAGAGACACAAAGCTCCAACCAAAATTGGGTCGGATGACTAGGAAGTCTATCCCTCCCCTAGAAGCACAAAATAAAATCATTTCATTAATAAGCTGGTCTGTCTGCGAGTGCACATGCAAAGGAAACACCATATCAAACCCTCACAAAGCTTTAATGGCTACCGGCTTTTACATTCATCAATTACCTTTACACTTTTAACAAAACTTCTTAAAGAGTAAGTGAGGATTCAATATCGAATCCCATCTTTATTTTTGGACCTATTGTTCACAATTTTCCATAAATTTATCCCTCCAGGTTTCCAGATATCGAAAATAAATGTCCAAGATTATAACATAACAATGCTCTCTAATCCTCTTCACTGGGTTCGAAAGGAAGACCAAATCCGAAGCCTCCATTAAATAAATGGCATCCGAATACAGTTATAAACTCCCAGATGTATTTATTTCTATAATATCCCATCATCACCTTGATCGTAGTCCTATGTACTGTTTTCATGAAAACATAGTATATCAACATGCAAAAGTTCCCTTGGGCTTATAACCAGATTTATATCCACGAGGTAATTTTTACATAATGAAAAGAGACCAAAACCTTCATTACCTCGCTTGTTATCCATTGAAAAGTTACAACGTTCCATTGTATTCAAAGACTATTGAATCTTCTCGCTTCTGCTAAAGATGGTTGCAACCCAGCCTATCAATGTTATCATGAGGTTTCTCGCTTGGCGCATTATATGGCCACTAGATTAAATTGATATCATGTGCCATCATTAATCAGTGCTGCTGTAAGGGTTCCATGATTAACCATCACTTCCTGCATGCAGTGTTGGGAAGGTCGGGGTTGCAGCCAACCCAGGCATGTGTCATATTGCTATATCGATGTTCATATTATTGATGCTACTACGACTTATTATGTCAAGATAGCTTGAAGTGTATATATATATATATATATATATATATATTAAGAACTACCCAACGATACGGATAAGTGTCTAAGGATAAGGATAAGCGTTATCCACGTGCATGTAAGGATAAGTGTTATCCCACTACATGCATCCCTAGAGGATTTCACAGCAATAAGTTGTTTCAGAAATGACAACTCTCCAAGCCACCACACCCAACCCACCTCCAGATCAATGGATAAGTGAAATATTAAAGTGACGTTGTAGATTGAAAGGGAAATAAGCGTCCTTAAGATGATTTTCTCAGGTAAATAGAAGGTGTTGTTGTGCTTTAAAGGTGTTGTGTTTTAATTTTTAAAAAAATGCATGTTTTCTACAGTTGCCATCATCAGCATGGTCTTTCATGGTCACGCAACACACTATTTGTGCAATGCAGCAACTATATATCTTGGAATGACGCGATCTACTATAAAATATAAATAAACAGTGCAATGTTCACAAACCACAGGTTTATATCGTTGCTATTTGTTGTTAAAACAAATTTTGGTACACCCTACCTTCGTTAACTTTTTGAAGTCTCTGATGACAATCATAGAAGCAACATTTGCATCTGCACAGACCATCTCTCTGGTCTCCAATGACCTCAACGATTTCTTGGGGTTGGATTCCGATTAGATCCCGGTAAGCTTAAAACAGATCCTGAAGGTTGCCCAGTGTTGGGAATTTCTAACTAGGGTTTCGAGTGCCCTTACCAGCGGACTTTTGCAGGGTATCCGTGGTCCCACGGGGGAAATTTCCAGAGACAACCAGTCTGAGACACTTGGAATTTTAGAGAGGGTGATGGATAGGCTCTTCACGCAACAAATCATGGTTGCCAATATCTATACTACCCTACTGGATTCCTAGCAAGATTCACCCAATGACATACTGGAGAAAGAAGGAGGAATCTAAGGGCTCAATATGCCTTCTTGGTTGAAATGGTTCAAGAGATAGATACTACCGATGATGCATGCTTATTTGGTTGGTTTATCAACCTAAACTCATCTTTGCATATAATATGTTAGCACATGATATAAATCAGTTGTGGATCGATTTCAATTGGTGCTACTTGCTCGTAAACTTGAACACGTGATAAAACACTCAGATTGGCATTTTAGCTACCTAGAAACTTTCTTTTTATTCAGTTTTGATACCTGAACCCAACTTAACTGACGAAGGGATTTTTGGTTGGTTTATTTTTTATTTTTGAAGAATCGCCTTTGAAGACGTTCACACGGAACTGGGTCTCAGGGTCAAAATTGAACACGTCAGAGCTCTTCAAAAGGTCTCTGGCACGTCAGAGAAGTAGTGAAAAAATTTTACCAGTCAAAAAAATTTAAAAATTGATTTTTGTCATTTTAAAAAAAAATTGGAATAATATCTTAAAAAATTTTAAGAAGGGCTGTCAAAATGTCAACCTTTTTTTTTTCATTTTTTCTCAATAATGTTGAATTTGTAAATTTCTTTTCATGTTAAAACTTAAATCCCATTTCAAAAACAACAATTTCCTTTTGAGTTGTTTTTTCTCATTTCAGAAACTCCCATTTCAAAAACAACAGTTTCCTTTTGAGTTGTTTTTTCTAATTGTACATATGATGCAAGTTCTTATTAATTATTATGTCACAATTACCTTTTGATACCATTACATTTGGCAGTTTCTCAGTTGCTCCCATTTCAAAAACAATAGTTTCTTTTTGAGTTGTTTTTTCTAATTGTGCATATGATGGAAGTTCTTATCAATTGTTATGTCACAATTACCCTTTGATACCATTACATTTGGTAGTTTCAATTGAGAGCGACTAGATGTCAATATGGGCCATGTATTAGGTCTGTAATTTCATTGGGTTGTGCCTGAAGGCTGCCCAAAGCAAGGTTTGACCACGATTTAAGCTGGAGATGAACATAGATTCATCATTCAGCAAACGCCTGTCAAGCAAAGTTTAAGAACGATTCATGCTTGGAGAGGAGGGCATTCAACAAGTTTCCTAATATACTGGACTTGATTTGTTTGAGGATTCTCAATTCGTGGTATGTTTTCATATAAAAATGAGATACCAAAAACATATACACCTTTGTACACACTTTCATTGAATCATAAACCTGTTTAGTATTTTACTGAATTTTTTCATTCATGCAATAAACTTAAATTTGATTGAGCTACTTGTATATTGGCTTGAACGTTCTGGTCACAAAAATTTCCTATAAAATTAATCATTATCTGAACTGGAGGAGGGATATAGGTCTCCTTGCTATCCATTAATCTTATGTGGTTAGATTTCTCAATCACACGTGTAATAGTAATGCATTTATTAATGCAGCCTTTGACATAGAAGTATATTTTTGTTTGTGAAAGAATAAAAAGAAATTTGAAAATAATTTATGCTTTTCATAATAGAAATGCTACATGAATGTGTGCCCTTCTAAATGAAATTAAGACCTGCCCTTCAAATTTGATCACTGCTGGGTTTACCCGATGCATAACTTGATAAGCCTCCCGATTAGCGGATAAAATAAATGGAGAGGGCGGAACTACTGATCAAAAAAGGGAAACATCATTTGTCACTTAAGTGGGAAACTGCGGTTTCAATTTTCAAAACTACCAATCATACACAACTTCCTAAAGTCGCCATCCTACTTCCTTGTTATGCTGACAATGAGGGAGCCTTCTAATGTCACTTAGGACAACAACATAACCACCAGAGTCAATACCCTCTTGCTCTTTGTTTTTCCGACACCACCCATATACGCTTATGTATTAGAGTTGCGATTGCATAGTCATAAATTTCAACCAAGCGAACAGAAATTTATAACAATATTGAATAGTACAATCACTTTCTGATTTTATATAAATGTGGCAGTGGCCATACCTATAATCCTTACATGCAATTATTTATGTATAAACTTTACAAAGATGATTTAACCTTACATACATTGATAAATATGACCTTTGCAATGTTAATCAAACCTTTTATGAGTACCTTTGTATTGGTCTTTCAACGCCTTTGTATGATCTTTAAGCGCCACCTTCATTACAATGTTTAATATATATTCCTTTGTATATTATGATACAAGATTCGTGATGATATATATATCACTTCATTTTCACATACTTTACCAACTACAAAATCAATATAAGAATAAAAGTTTCATCCTGAAATCTCAATATAGACATGTAAACTTTGACGGATTTTACCCTTCTTCCTTCCCTATCTGATGATCTCATGGCATAATTTTGTTTTTGAGTGATCCCTTTAAAAAAATTGGGAAATACAACTAATTACATTATTGTTAAGTAACACAGTAGACATCATTCTTTATTCAAATATTCTTTTAGCTATTTCAATATCCATTATTTCAAACAACCTTAGTCAGAATTACTTTTGGTTTCAAGTAATCAATATAATATTAATATATATACTATATTATATATCTTGCTTACAAAATCTTTCTCAAATAAATCATTTCCAGATTTAATTTTAACTTTGAGGGAGGAATATTTTTCTTATAACAATTTATAATTGAACCCTTTATTAAGACCTACAACTCCTTCATATCTTGCAAATGTGAGGTGACCTTTAGGCCGCAATATTTGAACTTAGTGTTTTGATGCCATTTGTCATACCTCCTTGACACATTATTACAAACCACATGCTATGTTCCTTTACTAAATTTAACTGTGATTAAATTTATATCCAATAGTTATCTCAATGCATCCATATATAATCATCACATAAATAAAGTTACCACGGCAATTTGACCCTTGGATAGTGGTCATATGAAGATTATTCAATATTAACATGTGCCATATAGCTCCTTGACACAATATTAATAATTACCTATTATGCTCCCATCACTAAATCTAAACTTGAATTTACTTTATACTCAATAGTGGTCACATGCATAAGTATTCAATCATCCTCATAAATAAAGATAACACATACAACTATATAAATATGTTGAGAGATTCAACAAAATATAAACTAAGGAGCAACCATATAGTACATCCCATGCAAGTGATTCAGACAAGAGCAATTGGAAGAATGTCACTTGGAGAATCGAGCATGCCACCTAACCTAGAACCGATTCCTCCACTTCACCCCCGACCTAAGAGTTCTTGCCATGGATCAACTGCATCTAGTTGATCTCTTCAATGGGTATTTAATACCCTCTTTCATGATATGGTTTCCATTAGCGATGTCCCGCTTTTATGGCTCTTTTTTTAATCCATTTGCCTAGGCTTTTCTCATAAAAGTTTGTCTCTCTCCCATGAGGCGTTTCCTCATAAAAGCTTAATTTTCTCTCTCGAAAAGATTTTATGTTTTTCTTCAACTTAACATCTTTCTCTAGCTAACTTAATGGATATTTATCTCCAAATCCATTAAGTTTATCTAGAATTAGATTTAAAAGTCTTATCATGAAAGAATTATCCATTCCTATTCACCAATGAGATTTTATTTGGAAAGTACCTCATCTCTTAGTGTCTCATTTTCCAAGTTTTTTATATTATATTTATTTATTAAACAATAAAGTATTTACTTTCATTCTTACACCTTCAATCTATTTTTTCTTACCTTAGATTAACAAAGTATTACATACAATGGAGGGGTGTTACATTTTCAACTTAATTACTAGCAAACCTAGATTTATTATGAATTTAAATTCGTTAAATTTGTTGACTTAAATCAACTTATAAAAGAGAATGGAGATTATTAAAATGAAGAATAATTAATAAACGATAACAATAAAAAAACTAGAAATTGAAACAAATTATAAAAAAAACTCATTAAAAAATTAGTATAAATTAAGGATAAAGATATTAAATTTCTTTATCACTTTTATATATATATATATATATATATATATATATATTATATATATTAATTCATCCTTATCCGTTAAATTTATACTATTCCTTTTTAATTATTTTTTCTTTTACAATTTGCTTCAATTTCTAGCCCTTTTTATTCTTATTGATTTTCAATTACTCTTCATTTTAATAATCCCTGAGTCGATTTAAGTCATCAAATTTAACGAATTTAAATTCATAACAAATCTAGGTTTACTAGTAATTAAATTGAAAATAACTATTTATATTTCTTAACTAATTATTTTAGCTTTTGCAACCAATTCTTAAAATGAAATTTAATTCCCTTTTATCAAATTTAAAATATAGTTCTTATTCTTATTACTTTTTTGATTTCGTTTATAATTTTTATTATTTAAATTTTGCCCCAATTTTATTAATTTTTCAACAAATTCTTAAAGTAAAATTTAATTCCCTATTATTAAATTTAAAATCTAATTCTTATTTTTATGATTTCATTTATCATTTTTTTTATTTCATTGTTCACCCAATTTTGTTAATTTTTCAAAATTAACTAATTCAACTTAAATTAAAAATTGTTCAAAATATATTTTTTCAAAAAAATGTAATTGGTCAATATTTATTATTCCTTGAAAATTATAATTATAATACATAATCTAATAATATTTTTCTAGTTTAAAAAACCTCTTCCAGAGTGATTTTCCATAAATCTCTAACAATATATTTTGAAGTGTGGAATTCCCCAGTCACTTATATATAGATATATAAAACTTTATAATTCATCAAATATAATATATTGTTACATACTATTCTTCAAAAAAGGTAATCGTTTCAATAGAGTATGGTTATAAGAACTTTCAAAACGGAAAGCCTAGAGGCAAACACCTTGGTATAACAAGCGTTGCATGCAGCCGGTAGTCCCTGCCATAAGCGAATGGCCTCCCTCAAGCACAAATGAATGAAGCCTTTTTTTTTATTTGTGCACCATTTCTGGCGCTTTCGGCAAAGAAGCTAGCTGACATCAATTTATGTGGGTGCGCAGGATGATTTCAATTAAATTTCTGCAACTATAACGTTTTTCCCTAACTCTACTTGATTATGGGATTCAATTTCTATTTGATTTTTAACTTGATTATGGGATTCAATTTCTATTTGATTTTTAACGTTTTTCCCTAACTCTATTTGATTATTTGATTATGGAATTCATTGTATGAGTGTGATATCCTCGAATTGTGTAAATAAATATTTAATTTACTGTATGTTATTTTAATTATAAAATTATTTCTTGAAATTAATTATGCAGAAGTGAGAAGTAATTTAGCAGTTCCTTATAAACACTTTTTATTTATTAAATGGTGTTTTTATTTATTAAGTGGTTAGGGAAAAAAGTTATTATCCACCAAGAAAAACCAATTTCACCACAATCCACCAATTTTATTTAGAAAAATAAAATAGAAGTAGTTTCCAAAAAGCTTTTCGCATTAAATTTGATGACAGTTAATTACATCGAAAGCATAGTCATGTATTCTAGCACTCCTGTTCACTCATTTGTCGTACCACTACTAAATTACACATCTCTCTTTAGCATCTCTAATAACCATGAGAACTGCAAACAAGACACTGAATCTCTAAAATTTGGGCTCCTGCAGAATCTCTTACATTGGAACATCTGTAAACCCGTTTCTTGAAATTTGGAATTACGATGGAAGACGCCAGGGGAAGTCCAAGTCTCTCAGGATGTTTAGATTAAATGACCAAAACTACAACCGCTGATGTAAAAACTGTTTGGCCACGATACTTACACGTTTGGATTGTTGTTTTCAATGAAGGAAATGGCCGTCTCTTGACCATTGAATTGATGAGGCTGCAGCCCCGTAGTCATTGGTTGATTAGAACCAGCTTCTTTGTCATCCACCTTATTTTGACTTTTAGGGAGCATTACCTGAGAATTGGAAACCACTTCTGAGCAATTTTTATGCTCTCAGATCTTGCTATCCTTCAATTTTCCCCACAGAACAGAGTAGAGCCCTGTTGCGATCATAACGCCTCCCAACACACTGTATTCAGGTAATAAGTAGAGTGAGCTCCCTGAACCATCGTATTTTCCAACACTATTAACCACAATTTCAATTTGAGGAGTCGAAATAGGATTCGAAAACGAACCTGCCCAAAAATATGCTTTCAGAGAGAATGATAGAGCCCATAATTGCTACGATTATCATCATCACCGGACTGAAAGCTGTGGCAAATACAGGTCCTTTTACGCGCATGCACAACCCTTGTACGTAATAAGCAATTGCTGACGCCACCACTCCCTGCATCAAAAAATTGTAATTGCTGTGCTCTGTAAATTACCTTCATATCCCACTCTCAAATTTTTAAATTGAAACCAGAAGAAAAGAGGAATACTTACAGACTAGACTGTCGTGAGAAGCTTGATGTCCCATCCTAAAGCCCACTGGGAAGAATCACGCACAACAGCTAAGATCAGAGTTGTTGCCTGTAATGTCCCTAGAAAACATATTAAGGCGACAAGTGATAGTTGAGCAGAATATTTCTTGAGTACTGCAGCCTGCAAATTCAAAGTAGTTAATTTAAGTTGTAGGTTCAAGCTGATTGATCATACATATATATTTAGAGAAACAAACATGTAAAAAATAAATGATCACCTGCAGGATGAACAAAGCTGACCAAGCAAGAGTGGCTGCAATTATGAGAAGGGAACCTATTATCCAGTCTTTATTATCAATTGCAGAAGATGCTCTGCAAGATGTCTCGGGGGATTGATGACGTGGAGACCAAAGCATGGGAACAATAGGACCTTTGTATAACGTCATAAGCATTGCTCCCGCGAAGCACACAATCGTTCCAACTATCTTTGCTTGACTGCGTAGGTTTTTTATATTCACCTTCTTCATCCTAGAGCAATACAGATTTTCCATCCAGAGCATAAAATAAAGTAATTGATTGCAACGATTACCCCCTAGATTATGTGACTTGAAGAGAAAAATCTGATTTGATTACCTGAATAGAATTGCCATCGCGAAAGTCATAGCTGGAAGAACATTACTGAGTGCACATGCATATGTTGGAGATGTTAATTTCAAACCCAGGTAGTAGAAATTCTGGTCGATTACAGGCCTGCAGACATGCATTAAAAATGTTCAATATCTAAATTAAAATATTCCACAGCCAGTTTCACTGAGTCAAACTGAAATAAAGTAGAAGGGATGATAGTCTAAAAAGAAGAGAAATGCCAGAAATTATGAAATGGTACATACCCCAACGAACCCAATACAAAAATTTGCATGAATATGGAAAAAGTGAGTTTGGGTCGCACTTTCCTGCAATTAATTGAAGTTGTTAAAACATAATCTAATTATCTAGCTAGGCATTGAGTGCAGAGGTTGTTAAGAGAAGTTACAAGGACATGTATGAATAGAATAGCTTTACCTTTCAATGAAGAAGGCGAAAGGAGCAAGGACAACCGTAGCAGCAGCATGCCTGTAGACTACAAGCACAAAGTGATTCATTCCTCTATTCAGAGAGACTTTAGAGATAATATTCATGCCAGCATATCCAAACTGCAAAGGTAGCCTCGACACCCAACGACACCAACCACAAGCGGAAGACCGAAGACGACTGTACAGGGAAACCCTCTTGTAGAGCGGACCGAAGATCTCTTTGGAGGAGAGAAAAAATGAGCAAAGAAGTTAGGAACGAGTACACAGAGTTGAAAAGCTCTTCGCAGGGTTCTCTGCTTGTGATATAAGCTTTGACAGGAACAAATGTCTAAATTAGGTGTTGGCTTAACGTGGAACAGGCTGCACAAAGAACTTAGGATAAGATGATATTGCAAACTTTCCCTGCACAGCCTACCACAACGTACTTTGGATAAGATGAGATTGCCTCAATATTTTTGCATAGGGCAACGTGAAGGCTGCAATAAGACCTCAATCGTTTGCCGAACCAAAAACTTTGGGTAAAAATTTGTTGAATAAAATTGGGAGTATCAAACTTAGGTTAAAATGTGAAAACACCGAAAAAAAACCGGTCAAAGTATCAAGTAATGGTAAGTCAACGATTGATCGATCACTAATAGTCCCAGACAAGGACTAATAATTAAAGCTTAACAACTACTAGTATCCCTGCAAAACATTACATAAAAATAATATAGATATAAATAATATACCATTAATTTAAAACAACTCCAAAAATAT
>APFE031624320.1:120612-148859 GCA_000404065.3 Pinus taeda | reverse complement strand
AACGGCATAGTAGGATAGATATTATCATGCTAAAAGAAAAAATATTGACTAGAGTCTGAGCCTTGAAAACACTCATGTTACCATGGTATGAGTCTGATTGAGTAGCTAAGGATCACCACTAGTGTCTAACAATGATGGGTTGATGTCAATAATCGTCTTGATTAATAGATTGAATTTTCCATTTATATGGTCCATTTTCTCCATAAGTTCATCCATCCATATTTTGAGCTCCTGCTAAGTGTCTACTCTATCAATGAGAACCCCATCAATAAGGGTTTTAACATGCCAGTATAGGTTGAATGTTATGGAACTAGCTCACAAAAAGATAGAAAATATAGATCAACGCCTTAGAATTCAGCCTCTTCGAGGGGGCAGCCTCCTTTACATTACACAAATGAACAATTTTTAGATGATACAAATGACAAGACCTCCTTTCTATATATAGGAGTCTAAGGGGTCATAATATAATCAGAGTCGACATAACAATAATAATGTAAGGGCACAATAATAACAATAGTGGGCTTCTGTTGGGCACAATAATAACAATATGGGGACTACATGGGCACAAAAATATAATAAAGGGGTTATACTAATAACAATAAGAGGTTACGCTAGTGGTATAGGGACCTAACATGCCCCTCTCCTTCAAAAAGTGTTGTCCTCGACACTTGAGTAGTTCTTGATGCTTCTGTATAAATTCTTGTCCTCCCATATGGAATCTTCAGCGGGTAAGTTCTTCCACTTGATGAGATACTCTGAAATTGATCTATTTCGTAGCTTTCGATTTCTCGATTCTGTGACAGCTTCAGGTTCCAATTTGATTTTTCCTTCCTTGTCAAGTTCTCACAACACTGTTTGAACTGGGATCTTTTGCAACTTTGGAATGAGTTCCCACTCCTTTGGGCATATGGATATATATGTAAGGCCTGATGTTTGGAGGAACACTTTGTGGAATCAAATGAATAGCATGATCATGATCACAAATAGGTGGGAGGCCTTTGGGAGTCTCAAATACCTTGGAATGATTGTCCAAAAAGTTTTGGAGATCTGGAGAAATACATGATTTCGATGTGGGATCCTCTAGTGAACATAATTGTGCAATTACACCCCATTGTTCTTTATTTAGAAGCTTTGTCATGCTGTTAAAGTTGATTACCTTTCCAGGTTTTCCTTCAATACCCCTCAATTCAACTTCCTTTCCTTCCCAAAAAAATTTCAAGAAAAGTTCTTGAAAATTAAAAGCTATCATACCCAAATATTGTAGCCATTGTACTCCTAATAAAACATCAGCACCACCCATTGGAATGGAAAGCATTGGATTATTCAATACATATTCTCCCATGGATAGCTTGATATTATGGCACTTTCCAGATCAATTTATGGTTCCTCCACTTACAACCATCACTTGACACTCCAATGCTGGATATAGAAAGCAATTCAATTCCTTGGCTATCTTACAATCGATAAAATTATGGGCACTTCCCGAATCAATCAACACTCCTACCTTTTTCTTCTTGATATGTCCTTCTATCTTGATAGTTTGAGGAGTGGTAATTTCTTCAAATGCATTACAAGATATGGTCAGATTCATTTCTTCTTTCCCGATGTGATCTTGCACTTTTTGAACCTTTTTCTTCTTGATATGTCCTTCAATCTGGAGAGTTTTAGGAGTGGTAATTCTTTCAAATACTTTACAAGATATGGTTAGATTCATTTCTTCTTTCTCTGCGGTTGGTTCTGTTAGCTTTACTACTCAACAATCATTTTTTGAGGTCAGGAATAGGCTTGGTCTGCTTGATTATGTGCAGAAAGTCTCCACACAGGTCGCTATCTCCTTCCTTCCCCTATCCCGCTTATCCTTCCTCCGTTCTCTTCCCTCTATTTTTCATATAAACTCTGTAAAATCACCCTTTCAAACCTTAAGCTTTGGGCGCTTAACCCACGAACCCGCGCCCATATAGCCCTCCGCCTTAATCCCCACTGTCGATCGCACATCACCCGATCTAACGGTCCCCACCACAAACAACCTGCATTGCTGCTTCCTCCACCATCCGATCTACTCCGCCACGATCGGACGGTGTTCGCACCTCCCGATCCTGCAAACTGTTTGCACTTTAACCCACGGGGAAAGCAGTTTCCCACCTGTCGCGGAAGCCACGTGTCGCAGTTATATTGGATTGTGTAGGTTTCTACGGAAACCACCGCAGCTCCAAAGGTGGCACGGGAATTACCGCCCACTGCCATCCCTCCCATCTCTTACTCATTAACCCCCGCGTACTTTCGACCTCCGATCACCGTCGGATCTGCCTGACTGCGATCCGAGGGCCCACGTTTGTCCATCCACGCTCCCTCCCGATAGCTCCCTCCGATTCAATCCCAGCCATTCATCTGCGCGATCCGATGGCCAATAATTGTTCCTATCGTATTCACACCTCCACCATACTGTCTGTACCACCCTTGACTATTATTTGCATCGGAAGGAAGAAGGCGATCAACTACCAGTACCTTATGCAGCTAATCCACAACAATCGCATTCAAGAAGTAGAATGGCCGAAGAACAAGGACATTCCTCGAGCAGTGAAAGCATTTATCAAGCATGGAGTTTCATCCATATTTCATTCCACCTCCTCGAGAAGGATAGCAAAGCGTCCGAAAAGATCAATTTTGTTCACTGTCATAATAAGATTGTAGCAGAGACCCATATCAGAGAGTTAATGTGGTTGGTGGTCCATTATGATCTCTCCATGCGTAGAATAGCATGCAATTTTGTAATCAACCTCTATATATACCCAGAACACAGATGTGATGATGGTTGATGGTTTTCGTTTTGATGTAAGGTTCAACTTCTGGAGACTGTAACTGTTGTGATACTTGCAGTGTCTGGTCTTCATTTTCAGCTAATACAAGCTTCTTTTGTTGTTAATTTCTCACTTTCCACTTCTTCTTTGTTCTAGGTTGTGCCTGTTATGCATTTATTCATGTGCTCTTGATATTTAGCATTAGAGGGGTTGTCATCCCACCTCTGTGTTAGAATCTAGTATATATCATTGAACGTGTTATGCAAGTTTCTCTTTTCTTAGTGCTAGAGAGTTGTCATCCTGTCTGTGTATTAAGAAATAGATTTGCAGACCTTTGATTGGTTGCAGCCGGCCATCACATAGTCTTGTGCATCGGCTGGTGTGGTCAGTATTCTCCATCTTCATCTATTCTTTAAACTGTGAGTAATTGGTGGTCTAAAGCCTTATAGTCTGGGGGTGTTCACCCATGTCTGGAGTTAAGCATAGTAGAAGTGGTTATCTGGCTTGAATATGCATCAATCCTTCCATTCATCCATTTCCAACATTTTGTTGAGTTTGTAATGTTCTCGAGCATCTCGGAGATACAACCTAGGAGATTTTCCTGGGGTGATAACATTAATTGGCGCCGTTGCCGGGGAGAGGAGATTGAAGCTTAGCTTCCCTAAGAGAACAACACAGTTCCAGATTTTGATGATAGACAAGGCCTAGGCACATTTCTAGTTGTAATCATCTATCTGGCGACTCTATTGGAGGAAGACCAATCTTTGGCGACTCCACATTGCAGTTCTGGCTCAGTTTGTGAGGCATACTCAAAGAAATCCTCAGAAATCACCAGCTGAATCAGTGCCTAACCCTGATAAGATTGTCAAATCGAAGAAAATATTGCAGAAAGGAACATGAGAATCAGGTAAGCCTTAAAAGTCCCATGTATCTCTACTAGTGAAAAAGTCACATTTAGAGATTCATAAAGCTCTTGTTCATTCGGATTTCAGTCCAAAGAAGCATCCATGTTGTCCATCATAATCCTCTGTCTCTGTCATCCTTTTCATTGATCCATACCATTCAATCTACCAATATCCTTTCATATACCTCAATCATGGCAGGTCAGCAAGCTCTTACAAAGATAGAAAGAATCGTTGCTGCTAGGTATGGACCCTTGGTCTTGCCTGTCCCTTTGAATGCCATGCCTGCAGGAGATTATCAAGAATATATGCCTAAGTTTACTAGTACAGAAGCAGTAACAGCTGAAGAGAACCTTGAGTCCTTTTATAGCTATCTTGATAACCTGGATATCAATGAAGAGGATGTGTGGATGAGGGTTTTTGTCCAAAGCCTAGATGGGGAGGCTAGAAAATGGTTTAGAGAATTACCCCCTAGGTCTATTGCAGACATTGAGGCTTTAGATGATGTGTTCCTAAATCATTGGGGGGATAAGAAAGATCTGCTCTATTATCATACTAAATTTGGGAACTTGCAGAGGGAAGATGGTGAGCTGCTGTCTGATTTCAACATCAGATTTAACCATATGTACAGCAGAATACCAGCTGAAGTGAAACTCACTCCTACTTCTTCCATGATCACTTATGCCAATGCCTTCGATTCTCAGTTCTGCCTGTTGATTAGAGAAAGGAGATGTGCTTCTTTGGCTGATATGAAAGAGGTGGCCTTTGAAGTAGAATCAAACATCATAGCTGCAGACAGGCTCGAAGGTGATGCTGAAAGGAGAAGACAGGGGGGTGAATCCTCATCATCCTCAGATCCTGAGATCGATACATTGGCCAGGATGATAGAGTTATTAGCCTCTGAAGTTTCCACAATGATGGCTGAGCAACATTCAGAGGAAGCAGGTGCTCCTAGTACCTTTGCTATTCCAAAGCCAAATCTACACAGAGGTGCACAGGGGCAGTTGCAAATTTTGCAGAGGAGAAAAGATGCAAGCGAAGACAGAAGGGTGAAGACCCTTTTTCGAAGTATAGTCATGGAGGAAAAGCGTTTTGAAGAGGAAGATGAGGTCCATGGTTTGGAAGATAAGGGAAACGCCCCCTTTTCAACCAGAGTTGCCTATGAAGAAGCATTATCCAAAGGCATTCTCATCAGTTTGTTGTACCTGTAGAACAACAAGCTTATCAACAGGGAAAGCTGGCAACAGATCCTACCATCCTTGAAGAATCTGAGCCTAAAGCCAACACATCTTCTAATGACTATGCAGATCTGCAAATTAGCCAACCTACTTTTGTCCCCAACCCAGTGATCAAAAAGGGGGAAGTTAGTTCCCCATCATCTTTTGTCCCTCTGTCTGCTCAAGTGACAATCCCTCATAGTTGCCCACTAGGCACTGAGGCAGGCCATAATTCAAAGCCCAAGGCTGATATTGATCACCTCAGTCTTGATATTCTGACGCATGCTCAGGTGGCCTCCGCTTAGATTGAAAAGGCAGCTTGCTAGATGACAGAGGAAGAGGGTGCACAGTCTTGGGACACCTCCTTGGATGTGGACTGTTCTAAGAAAAATGAAAGAGCAGATGACGTCTCTATGTCCCCTGCACAAGAATACATTGGTTCACCATTCATATTAGTTGTGCAGACCACAAATGATATAGAGAAGTACAAAACAACCATGATTATTCAGCAGGTGTACAAAGGCTCCCATGATGAACATCTGAGGATGAGAACATACAAAAAGGGGATGAAGTTTGATCCATATCTACCAAATAAGGTTAAATGCCCTAAACTCTTTGAGGTAGAGGATCAAATCAACCCAATTTTGCTGATCTATGATGAACGGACCGAGAGGCAGAGAAACAGTTTTGATAGCCTAGAAAATGGCCAATTTTTGAATATTTATGTTGTTTAAGGTTTTCAAGCCTTAATGTTGTGATTGTGTTCTTTTTAGTATAGACTTAATTAGACTCCATGCCCAATGGAATACTAGGAAAATGTTTTTAGGCTGGTTTTGTATGAAGGCATTGGTCTACAAGTTCTTGAGACCTCACAGGGAGGATCTCATCCCCAGAAGGAGCCAATGGTAGCTCTGCTACTCAACGATCATTTTTAGAGGTCAGGAACAGGCTTGCTCTGCTTGATTATGCACAGAAGAACTCCACAGAGGTCGCTATCTCCTTCCTTCCCCTATCCTGCTTATCCTCCCTTAGTTCTCTTCCCTCTGTGTTTCATATAAACTCTGTAAAATCGCCCTTTCAAACCTTAAGCTTCAAGTGCTTAACCCACGAACCTGTGCCCATATAGTCCTCCACCTTAATCCCCACCATCGATTGCACATCACCCGATCCGATGGTCCCCGCCGTAAACAACCTGCACCGTTGCTTCCTCCATCGTCCGATCTACTCTGCCACGATCGGACGGCATTCGCACCTCTCGATCCCGCAAACTGCTCGCGCTTTAACCCGCGGGGAAAGTGGTTTCCCGCCTGCTGTGGAAGCCACGCGTCGTAGTTATATTGGATCATGCGGGTTTCTACGAAAACTGCCGCAGCTCCAAAGGCGGCGCGGGAATTACCGCCTATCACCGTCCCGCCCATCTCCCACTCGTTAACCCCCGTGTACTTTCAACCTCTGATCACCGTCGGATCTGCCCAACTGCGATCCGACGGCCCACATTCATCCATCCACGCTCCCTCTCGATAGCTCCCTCCAATTCAATCCCGATCGTTCATCTGTGCGATCCGATGGCCAATAATTGTTCCTGTCATATTCACGCCTCCGCCATACTGTCTGTACCACCCTCGACTGTTCTCTGCATCGGAAGGAAGAAGGCGATCAACTACCAGTACCTTATGCAGTTAATCCACAACAACTGAATCCAAGAAGCAGAATGGCCAAAGAACAAGAAGGACATTCCTCGAGGAGTTAAAACATTTATCAAGCATGGAGTTTCATCCATATTTCATTCCACCTGCTCGAGAAGGACAACAAAGAGTCCAAAAAGATCAATTTTGTTCACTGTCACAATCAGATTGAAGCAGAGACCCATATTAGAAAGTTAATGTGGTTGGTGGTCCATTATGACATCTGCACGTGTAGAATAGCAGAGCAATTTTGTAATCAACCTCTATATATACCTAGAACACAGATGTGATGATGGTTGATGGTTTTGGTTTTGATGTAAGGTTCAACTTCTGGAGACTGTAACTACTGTGATACTTGTAGCATCTAGTCTTCATTTTCAGCTAATACAAGCTTCGTTTGCTGTTAATTTCTCACTTTCCACTTCTTCTTTGTTCTAGGTTGTGCCTGTTATGCATTTATTCATGTGCTCTTGATATTTAGCATTAGAGAGGTTGTCATCCCACCTCTGTGTTAGAATCTAGTATATATCATTGAATGTATTATGTAGGAATGTCTTTTCCTAGTGCCAAAGAGCTGTCATCCTATCTATGTATTAAGAAATAAATTTGCAGGCCTTTGACTGATTGCAGCTGGCCATCACATGGTCTTGTGCATCGGCTGGTGTGGTCAGTATTCTCCATCTTCATCTATTCTTTAAACTGTGAGTAATTGGTGGTCTAAAGCCTTGTAGCCTGGGGGTGTTCACCCATGTCTGGAGTTAAGCATAGTAGAAGTGGTTATCTGGCTTGAATATGCATCAATCCTTCCATTCATCCATTTCCAACATTTTGTTGAGTTGTAATGTTCCCGAGCATCTCTGAGATACAACCTATGAGAGTTTCTTGGGGTGATAATAGGTTCCCAGTGTATATACTCTTCTTTTGAAGTTTCTTGATCCTTTTCTTCCTCCTCTCCACAATCAATGTAAAATAATTTCTTCTCAGCACACTTTTGACCTTTAATGTATTTGTTATCGCAATTGTAACAAAGACCTTTTTCTCCTTTTTCTTCCAATTTTTGTGGTGTAACCCTTGTAGGTTATGGAAGGCTAGGAGAAACAATACTTCCATCTTTATAGTTGTGAGGGGTAGACTTCCTTGTTGCCATAATTTTTCTTTCCATTTTGTAACAAAGCCCTTTTTCTCATTTTTCTTCAATTTTTTGTGGTGTTGCTCTAAAGAAGGTGTTGCTCTTTGTATCCTCATAATGTGCTATCATTTTCTCCATGAAAATTAACCACGTAACAAATTGTTTACGAGAACAGAGCCCTTTATACCATAAAAAATGATTCGATTCTAAATATGAAGATGTAATACATACCTTTTGTAACAATGGTACACCATGTAGATCAAAATATTGATCCATCTGTATATCAAATTTATTGGATCCTTTCCATCAAACTTCCTCATATCGCCTTTTCTTGATTTCAGGGGCTCGATCTTGAAATAACTGTAACTATGTACTTTCAAATCTCAAAGTTCTGAAATTGTCTCCTCCAAAAATATTAAAAGGATAACTTTTACTCCACTCTTTTTTCACTGTGTCTCATAGCTTTCCCCGCATAAACCCCAAAAGAGAGCAGCAGAGAAGTGTGGACAAACTGGTCATGCCGAAGGACAAGTCGCTATATGGACAAACTGGTCATGCCGAAGGACAAGTCGCTATCTGTCCTCTTTACTAATCTTTGTTGAAATCGGAGAGGATCATTTAAAACGTGACGTAGAGTATATGTGAAAGTAGATGCGAATTGTGGATTTGTAACGAGATTGGTTAGGTAATGTAACATGTGGGCTAGCAGCAACAAGACATTTGCGTGAGAAGCACACAATCGAAAAAAAACGAGCGCCAGCATCTGTACTACCTTTGTACTGGCCGCGTTACCCTCAAACACTTGCCAGAACACTAACGCAGACTGAGTTATTGACAGGTGCGTCGGTACACGATGCGCAGAAAACCGAGCACAGGAAATTATGGAACGCATATTATTTTCCAATGAAAATTATTTTATCTCATTGTTTTTCGTCCATAATCTTTATCCTATTGTATTTTTCGATTTTGGGAAAGATTTTATATGAAATGCTTCATACTCGAAACGAAGTGTGGCTTCATACAATGATTTATGAAACATCGTAATGGGGCTTCAAGGTAAAATCATGTAATTACTTTAAAGCCCAAAGTGTGGTGGAATTATTTTAAGAAAGGTTCTATCCTAAACAAAGAGGGTGTTTAATATTATTATTATTATTTTTTTTTTTGGGTAAAGAAAGAGTTTTTGAAAGTGTTAGAAAATTGTAGATCTATATGTGTAGAAGCAAAAAGTTAAAAGGCAAGAGATTAAGAAAGTCTAAGTAGCAATTAGCCATGTATGAAGTTTTTTTGAAAAATTGAAAGTGGAGAGGAAACATGTTGCCTTTACATTAAAATCTATGAAAGAATCTATAGATGACAACATTTGTCCCCTCATTTCAAATGCCAAAACAACCAAGGAAGCCTTAGATACCCTTTGAGAGGTGTTTTGGTGTACATTGAAAAGTTTGTTGAATCCCACTGTGCTCAGCCACAAGTGGACGAAGTCTGTGAAGAATTTGTAGAAAAAGCAGAGAAGGAGCACATTGATGCTAGTGAATCCCATTACACACAACAGCAAGTGGATGAGGATTTGGTAAATCTAGCAACAAATCTTGCATATGACAATTTGATTATTCTAACAACACGATATGCTATGACAATTTGGTGATTTCAGCAACAGAGCTTCCTATGACAATTTGGCGATTCCATCCAGTGTTATGGTTAATCCAGCAATTCAATTTGTTGATGTTAAATTTAATGAATATTTGTTACCTAATGATGAATGGTTGCAGATGATGCAACAAAAACATCATATCGACATAATGTTATTAGTTAAGAGAAGCCCACTTGAGTCTAAAAACGAGGTGGAAGACAACCAACACAAGTTAATAAATAAGTCGAAGAGATAAAAGAAAAGGCAAAAAAGTATGCCCACAAAGAAAAAGCTCTCATTGCAGAGCAAAAGGAACACTATCAATGTGATTATGCAGATGTTTTTACACTTACCATTGATTTTCAATGTGCAGGTAAACACAATGATTATGAAGAAGAGTTAAATTTCTTTTACGCGTGGATTGCAACACCATGTTTAGATGAGGTCTACATAGAAGATGCAAAAATGAATGTTGAAGACATCATGTATGATGAACACATCAATGAAATTTTGGATTTTTGAAGAGATAAAATTTTATTCTCATCTTATGTTGCAACAAATTGATGATGAAAAAATGCATTACAGAAGATAGTATGTGGTAGCAGCCCATATACAAGTCATTTTTTGAAGAAGTATACAACATGCTTAAACAACATAGAACGATGGAAGACCTACACCAGCAAATGAAGAAACTAAAGTTTCAAAGATATAACAAAAAGAAAATGTTGAAACAATTTAGAGGCTACATGATCTGGAAGCAAAGGAAAAAAAAGAAGAAATTGTAACTTTTTTTTAAAATTGTAAGTGTAGGTGAGACATAGACATAGCAACCCACATACTAAGTGTAGGTGGGACATACAAGTCATTTTTTTGAAGAAGTACATGACATGCTTAAACAACTTGGAAGGATGGAAGGCCTACACAAGAAAATGAAGAAACTAAGGTTTCAAAGATACAACAAAATTAAATGTTGAAACAATTTAGAGGCTATATGATCTGGAAGCAAAGGAACAAAAAAAAGGAAATTGTAACATTTTGAGGGAAAAAAGGAAATTGTAACTTTTCTTTTAAATTGTAAGCGTAGGTGAGACATAGACCAGCTGACACTTTAATTAAATTTTTATGTTGTTGTAATGAAAGAGGGTGTTGGAAAATCTAATTCCAACCACTTGCTAGGTGTCAAAACCGTCCATTTAAATATCTTAATTATATTTCACTTAGTCCAATTTCGTTTAGTCTCACTACATTCATTTATTATTGATGTCTCATATGATAATCTTATTTAACTATTCAATAATATTGAAAAAAAATAAATTTTTATGTTGTTGTAATGAACGAGGGTGCTGGAAAATCTAATTCCAACCACTTACTAGGTGTCAAAACCGTCCATTTAAGTATCCTAATTATATTTCACTTAATCCAATTTAATTTAATCTCACTACATTCATTTATTATTGATGTCTCATATGATAATCTTATTTAACTATTCAATAATATTGAAAAAAATAACCGCAGCTCCAAGACCATCAGACTCTTACTTTTCTTTGTCTGGGTGCATCCGCAACTCTTGATTCCTCAAAAGAAAATAGAAAATATACTTTAAGAATTAAAAGAAAATGGATTTCATATTGTTACTCTAAGTGATTCACTGTTAGGAAAATGGAAAATATACTTCAAGAATTAAAAGAAAATGGAATTCATATTGCTACCGTAAGTGATTCATTGTTATTTTCCATACGTTCATGAAATATTCTTTGATTATTTTCACATTTGCATTAACATAGTGTTTATTATGATATGCAACATAAGGGTAATAGATATTTTCCATATAGCTCTTTAGCAGGGAAGTTTAGATGATCACAACAACCTTAGGGATGCAATCAAGCAAATAGACATAGTAATATGCGCACTGTCCATTCCTGAGAATTTGGAACAGTTTAATATCATAAGGGCCATTAAAGAAGTTTGAAACATCAACGTATATACAACACTGCATATTCCTTGAATAATTTCGCCCTCTACGAATATTGACAACTATATTGATTGGTTTCGTTTCTATACTCCAACGAGGTTGACCGAGAGGACGTCGTTCTCCCTCAATTTCAGAGAGTTTGTAACATTAAAAGGAAAATTCGCATGGAAATAGAAGAGGTGGGCATTCACACTGTTTCATTTCTGCAAATTCTTTTATGGCTTTGTTGATTATTTCCTTCATCCCCGTCAAAAACTGGCTTGAGTTTTTCATTACTCTTTCAAACCTAAACGATCCTTCGACACACGTGTCACAATATGGCCCTCCGATTATATTTGCCAAAAACATGACGTAGCAAACAAATTAAAACTGGCGTTGTTCTTCTATGCTGCAGCTATAACATCACAACTTTCACTACCAGGGTGGCAAATATTCCGTTGAATTCATGGACAACTTATTTGAATATATTTTTAAGGAAAACAATCAGGGTGGCAATATTCCGTTGAATTCATGGACAACTTATTTGAATATATTTTTAAGGAAAACATAAGAGATAAGATACCTTTATATACATTGCCCCACTGCACAGTTTATTTAAATAGAAAAAAAACTTTGATTTTTCCAAAAAAATATGGTACGAATATGAAATATTAATTTTAGGAAAATATACGAGATAAGACCTTTCATATATTTATTTGCAAATATATTATTTAAAATTGCCAAAATTTAGTAATTGAAAATATATTATAGTTGTGTTTAGTAATCTTGAGCACATTAATATGATACAAGAATGGTTTTGAAGATTAATTATTCTATTTAAATGTAGTATAAATTCACGTTTTTATTATTTTTTAAATATGATATTTATTTATAAATTATTAATAACTTAATTTAGATACAAATAATATTTGGTTATTTTTTTATAATCCAACATAAATTTTTTACACAAATATGTACAAGAAAATTGACAATTTTCAACATTTTGTTTACTTTTTCAATATATATATATATATATATATATATATATATATGCACACACACGGTCCTAGATGCTAAACCTTATACTCTTGATAAAAACTAAAGTTTTTTTTCTCTTCAAACATCTACAAAGAATTAGGTATGGCTGTGATTCGCTTCTCTACAAATTATTGATTGTATGTTAACTAGCATTTGCACTAGATGGTGTAGGAAACCCCGTAAAACATAGATTCGATAAGAATTGTGGTATAAAAATTAGAAAGCAAAAGGTCATTCAAAGCTACAAAATAAAGATCATATTTGATATCCCCCAGTTCTTTTAGCTGGTAAACCATCTCTTCTACATTGAAGTCACCTCAAGCATAATTAACTGAGACTTTGTTGTTTGATGTTGAGGAGAGGGAGTCCTTTCAAAGATGAGTATCAAATTCTGCAACACACTGTATTAGACATCCAAATTGTCAAGCCTCTACTTTTGTTGAATCAGAAAATTCACTATAGATGCACGTTGAGAGACAAAGAGAACAATGAAGTCTAGTTAGACTGAATATATTCCTTGTATCTCCTTAAAGTCTTGTTGAATTCCAATGCCTCTGTATTTTCCATGTCTGTGCTCAGAGCCCCAAACTCTGCCAACCAAACCATGCTAAAAAATACAATTCCAGAATGAGAGCCACGGTTCAAGAGAAATAAGGAGAAGGCTATAGACACCTTGTGCATCCTCAATAGAGGAAAGAAACTAGGACACGAGACCCTTCACCATGAAATCCTCAAGGAATTCCCTGCAACAGGTAGTCTAGATGGAACACACACAAGACAGGGAAAGCCCTAGAGAAACAGAGCTGAGAGACCACTCTCTTCCAAAGCCCTTACAAACTACTACTAATTGTAAGGTGTTACAATGTAAAAATACCTCTAAATCCTTATTCATCGATGAGCAACAATTCACTTCTCTCGATCCACCTTTGTATTTTGTGCCTTACCATGAGCCTGACGTCCTCTCTGTTTCTAATCCTACAGCTCCAGATCCCTCAATATTGCTCATAACTCGTTATTCTCCCACATGTTCTGCTCTTTATCCATAATTTATAGTTCAAAGGTCATCTCTCTATGTTCATCCTTTATAATGGCAACCAAAAGAACCTATCCTCCCATGAATTTGTAGACCACCTCTGTGTATCACAAAATTGTTAACTGAACCATATTCATGGCACCTAATTACGCACCTAATTGTTAACTATGAATAGCCTTCTCCCTGGCTCTAGTCCCTTCCTGGAATACTCAATCAAGCCCCCCTCCCAATAAGTAACTTGAAATAATTAGGTGGTTGAGAACAAAAATCATGCCGCATCAAAAGGAAGGGTAAAGAGGGTCCACCTCTAACTATGGGTGGGGGGTGTTGTATTATAAGATCTCCAAAAATTGCCTCACCTTTTGAAACACGGGCAAATGCATTCCAGTCCTCTAGAATAGGTTGATGAACACCAGCTCTTGGCTTCATTGTGAAATCCAAGAACATTGTCAGAGATCAGATGTATTCAGGGGACTTAATGCCCAAATCTTATCCAGCTATGACAACTGCTCTAGCACCATCTTTCTCAACCTTTGATATGTCTTTACCTTCAAATTCTTATGTCTTTACCTTCCAATTCCTGATATGCAATTTCAATCCTATACATAAAAGACAACCAATGCCTTGTATGTCAGTAACTGAATTAGAAATAGAGAATATTAAATAAATGATCTGGTTAGAAAAAAGGTACTTACATTTTGTCTTTTGATGAAATATTTACCAAAATTTTCAAGCCAATATCGACCCTTTTGCTTACTGTTATTTCACAGTGGAATGTACCTCTTCTAGATGTCATCCACTACACAACCCAATAATATTTTACTTAGAACATTATCACGTTCTGATCTTTTTTTTTGTTCAACATGGTATCAAACCAAGTGTAAGGATTGTGGCCTTCGAATTTTTGAACCACATGTTTTATGGCTCTCCTCTCTCTATTGGGCATAGCGAAAAATTGCTAAGCCTATCTATTCTCGCTAGTGACCTCTCCGTGTTGGTTTTGTTTGTTGAGTTTACCCTCTTTCTCATTTTCCTTAGCTACAATATTTTGGGGTCTATCATTTTTCATTTTACTTATTTTGATGGTTCAATATCCTCTTATTTTACCTTATTATTGTTTGAGGTTTATCATGTCTCTATCATTTTCATAGTCTTAGGTTTGTACTTTGATCGATCTATTTCCATTCTAATTTCTTGTGAAGCGGAGCTAGAATTTGTGTGCAAGTGGTGAGAGATTTGCAAGAGTTTCCAAGATTTCTAACACGACTATTTTCTAGATGCAAATTAAGAGTAATGGGTTAGAGCTTCTATTCCATTGTGCCATACACTACCACTAATTTTTGTTTTTCCCTTAAGGTGAACACGTTGGCAAGTGAGTTGTTGCTTTATTATAAAGCATCTACATGATTCTATTTCCAATGCCAAAGCATTACCACCATTCCATGAGGAAGCACACTTCTTGGATTGTGTGCTTCATGTTTGTCTTCACCCTGAACTACAAGGGTATCAGAATATGTTGAAGATATGAAGGCCAAGTGCTAGGTGAAACTTTTCTATTTTTAGATGGGTCATGGTTCATTGACTCTATATTTATCTGCTTAACGCTTTAGAAACCTACGATATCTCTCTGTTATTTTCGATGTATCCATTCTCTGCTTCCCAGAGTCCATTCTCATGCTTGGTCAAATATAAGCTTAATGCTCTTTAATCTCACCCCAACAACTGTGAAATCACATGAGTTTGATGAGAATTCATTGCAGGGTTTCTATATTTCCATATTTTTAATTAAATACTTGAATTTCTAATTTATCTGTGCTATCTATTTAATAGGCAATGCACCCACATCAAAGGAAAAAGTTATAATTGTAAGAATAGAAATACAATGCAAAGGAAGAAGCAACGATGGAAAGTGTATCAGATCCACGACCATGGAGGCTTAACAATGAAAATTCCATGAAAATACAGTGACAACATTTAGGTTTGATGAAATTCCCTATCTTATGAACTGGTTCTAACAAAAAACATAACCACCTTGTGAGATAAGATCGAAAGGCCACCGAAGATATTTCCTTACAGATTCATTGAGCAAATTACTCATATTATGCATAAGAAACCCAAAGAAGAGAATGAGAAACCTTCATAGATCTCATGTCTAAGAATCTTGTTACAGTTCCAGGCTGGTAATACAGAAGAAATTGACATATTCAGCTTGCCATTAAAGAGAAAGAATTAGGTTCCATGGTTAATATGAACCTTGAGTTATGGAATGAACTAACACTCCACCGCATCATAGACAACGCCATTCTTAACAAGAGGAAAATCAGGTCCTCTAGCTTATTCATGCAACTTAGAATCATAGATCAACACCAACCCTTCTTTCAGGCCTCTAACATACCTCCCACTTCTCCTAAGAAAATCATCAATGAAACCTCCAACTTGCAAAATATAAACACATGTACCCATTGTAACACAGGATAATTTTAGCATATTGTCCATCCTTAGAGGAGATGGAATAGGAGGAGGCCTAATTCGACTCCATGAATCATTCCTAGTATCATATCCCCAGAAAGAAAATTCAACTACATGACTTGAGAGAATATAAATATATGATCCCATCACTGCACAAGCAATCACACAACCCCCCATTGGTAGGTCCTTGGTCTTGAGCTAAGTATTAGTCTTGGGGTCATAGGAATCCATAGAGCCCACGTAAGCATAAGGTTGTCATGAGAAACCATTCTTTTTACCAAACTTAAGCCCTCTGATTACATAAAAAATCCCATCCACAGCAGCACCCAGGCATCCATATCTCTTTCTAGGCATATTTGTAATGGGTCTCCATAAATCAAGGTCATGAACATATTCCTCTGCATGAACAATGGCTTCCTAGCAAGCATCTCTTCTCAGAGAGACTCCGGCAACATAAATCTTGCCAGAAATTACACAGTAACCTTTCATTTTCAAAGGCATCACATGGTATTTGGAGTTGATTTATAGATTCTATACCAATACTGTTGTTTTATCTTATTTTCGCATTGATTAAGGCTATAAGTGTACTTCTCTTCTTGACTGAACTCCATCTAGATGCATTGGATTGTTGACAACATAATGTTTCATGTTACCACTTGTTAAGTCTGAAAAACTATTACAACTATTTCTAAGAAAAGACAATAGAGTTTCATTATATTTAGGCAAGTTAACTGTAGTAGAGCTTCTTGGAAAAAAAAAAAAAAAAAAAAAACATATCATAACTCAATACATTAAGAAAACAATTGTATATTGGTCCCGGTGTGGAAAAGGTGTTTAATGAAAAACCAAAAGTTGTAATTGCTGATGCAAAACGCTTTATCTATGCTATTTGCTTAATAAGTAGTGCACCGAGGTCAATAGAACAAGGCAATAATTGGGATTTTACTATGTTAAACAACTACTGAACCTCTTTCATATATTTATATGTTCTACTGATGTGCATGGAAAACAAAATCATTTCATCTAATTGCACAAATGTAGTGATAAGAAATGCAAAAATCTTAGGATTTTATTAAGGACAGTTTGTCAGACAAGATTTTTCTTTTCGATGATTGAATATTTATCAAGTTAGTAAGAAAATCATTTAATGGGTGAACACGATTTGTAGGACATGTATTAAGTTCCTTTGATAATCAAGAAAAGCATTTGCACTTGAGTTTTTTGGCATGGCTTCCCTATAGCAAAAACTAAGCCATCAAAACAACTTGAATATAACATCCTGAGAGTTAAAAAGTTTGAAAAAATAAGCGCAAATATTAAAGACTAAACTAAATGAGTTGAGTAGTGACAACAATTCTGAATTCATGGTGTAAAGTTAAACAAATTCCATTTATGCTTAGATAATGAAGGACATACATAAAAATGGTGATTCCATGGTCTAAACAAATTGGTATTTGAAATAAATCTTATCTATTATTGGACACTAAAGAACAAGAATGCAAGCCAATCCATCCTTTGCATACATCAACTAATAAAATGTTACCATTGTAAGAACATAAATACAATGCAGTGGAAGAAGTAACAATGGAAAGTGTATCAAATTCACGGTCATGGAGGCTTATTAATGAAAATTCCATGAAAATATAGTGACAACGTTTATGCTTGATGGAAGTCCTTATCCTATGAACTGGTTCTAAGAAAAAAAACCAACCTTGTGAAATAAGATCGAAAGGCCACAGAAGAGATTTCCTTACAGATTCATTGAGAAAATTACCCAGATTATGCATAAGAAACCCAGAGAAGAGACTGCAAGAGGGTAGATAGGTCACAAGATTGTTGTTCTCTTCTCTTGTTCATCATCAAATTAGAGGGCCTTATATCACGATGAACAATTTTGTTTTGGTGCAGGTAATGCAAGCCCTTGAGCACCTGCCTGGCAGCCTCTGCCAATAAGTGTTCTCAGATTTTCTTGTGGGATTGAAGAACCTATGCAAGGGTACCACTGTCCATGTACTCCAATGTAAAATAGATCTCTCCTCCTTGATCGAATATGCCATAACACTGCACGATTTGTGGAGAATTCGCCCTTCGAAGAATCTCCATTTCCCTCATTAGTTTCTTTCAGTATTTAGTGGCTTGCTCTACGAGTTGATATAATAAGAGGGAATTGTAATAACAACTTTATTCACTTGACAACCCAGGTATGCTTGGGCAATTTATTTCATGTTTAGTACCATTAAGTTTTTGGAAAAAAAACTTTGATTTTTCCAAAATAATATGGTACGAATATGAAATATTAATTTTAGGAAAATATATGAGATAAGACATTTCATATATTTATTTGCAAATATATTATTTAAAATTGCCAAAATTTAGTAATTGAAAATATATTATAGTTGTGTTTTGTAATCTTTGAGCAACATTAAGTATGCAGCAAGAAAGAGTTTTGAAGATTAATTATTCATTTAAATGTAGTATAGAATTCACTTTTTATTCATTTTTTAAAATATAGTATTTATTATAAATTATTAATAACTTATATTTGATAAAAATTTATATATTGTTATTGTTTTTTGATAATCACGATAATTTTTTTACAAACAGAATTTATGTACAAGAATATTGAACACAAATTTTCACCATTTGTTTCACTTTTTCTCTTATAATCATGATAATAATATATACTATATATATATATGAGGTCCTAGATGTTAAACCTTATACTCTTGATAAAAACTAAAGTTGTTTTTCTCTTCAAACATCTACAAAGAATTAGGTATGGCCCTGATTCACTTCTTTACAAATTATTGATTACTAGCATTTGCATCAAATGGTGCAGGAAACATTGTAAAGCATAGATTCGATAAGATTCGTGGTATAAAAATTAGAAAGCAAAAGGTCATTCAAAGCTAGAAAATAAAGATCATATTTGATATCCCCCAGTTCTTTTAGCTGGTGAACCATTTCTTCTACATTGAAGTCACCTCAAGCATAATTAACAGAGACTTTGTTGTTTGATGCTGAGGAGAGGGATTCCTTTCAAAGATGAGTGCCAAATTCTGCAACACATTGTATTAGACATCCAAATTTTCAAGCCTTTGCTTTTGTTGAATCAGAAAATTCACTATAGATGCACATTAAGAGACAAAGAGAACAATGAAGTCCAATTAGACTGAATATATTCCTTGTATCTCCTTAAAGTCTTGTTGAATTCTAATACCTCTATATTTTCCATGTCTATGCTCAGAGCCCCAAACTCTGCCAACCAAACCATGCTAAAAAATACAATTCCAGAATGAGAGCCACGGTTCAAGAGAAATAAGGAGAAGGCTATAGACATCTTGTGCATCCTCAATAGAGGATAGAAACTAGGACACGAGACCCTTCACCATGAAATCCTCAAGGAATGCCCTGCAATAGGTAGTCCAGATGGAACGCACATACGACAGGGAAAGCCCTGTAGAAACAGAGCTGAGAGACCACTCTCTTCCAAAGCCCTTACAAACTACTACTGGTTGTAAGGTGTTGCAATGCAAAACTACCTCTAAATCCTTATTCACCAATGAGCAATAGTTTACTTCTCTCGATCCACCTTTGTATTTTGTGCCTTACCATGAGCCTGAAGTCTTCTCTGTTTCCAATCCTACAGCTCCAGAAACCTCACTATTGCTCATAACTCATTATTCTCGCACATGCTCTGCTCTTTATCCATAATTTACAGTTCAAAGGTCAGCTCTCTACATTCATCCTTTATAATGGTAGCCAAAAGAACCTATCCTCTCATGAATTTGTAGACCACCTCTGTGTATCACAAAATTGTTAACTGAACCATATTCATTGCACCTAATTAAGAACCTAATTGTTAGCTACGAATAGCCTTCTCCCTGGCTCTAGTCCCTTCCTGGAATACTCAATCAAGCCCCCCTCCCAATAAGTAACTTGAAATAATTAGGTGGTTGAGAAAAAAAAACATGTTGCATCAAAAGGAAGGGTAAAGAGGGTCCACCTCCAACTCTGGGTGGGGGGTGTTTTATTATAAGATATCCAGAAATTGCCTCACCTTCTGAAACATGGGCAAATGCATTCCAGTCCTCTGGAATAGGTTGATGAACACCAACTCTTGGCTTCATTGTGAAATCAAAGAACATTGTTAGAGGATCGGATGTAGACAGAGGACTTAATGCCCAAAGCTTATCCAGCTATGACAACTGTTGTAGCACCATCTTTCTCAACCTTTGATATGTCTTTACCTTCAAATTCTTATGTCTTTACCTTCCAGTTCTTGATATGTAGTTTCAATCCTATATAGAAAATACAACCAATGCCTTATATGTCGATAACTGAATTAGAAATAGAGAATATTAAATAAATGTTTTGGTTAGAAACAAAGATACTTACTTTTTTCTTTTGATTAAATATTTACCCATGAAATATTTACCCAAATTTTCAAGCCAATCTCGACCCTTTTGCTTGTTGGCATTTCACGGTGTATTGTACCTCTTCCAGATGTCATCCACTGCACAACCCAATAATTTTTTACTCTGAACATTATCACAGATTCTGATCTATTTTTTTTGTTCAACATGGTATCAGAGCAAGTGTGAGGATTGTGGCATTCAAATTTATGAACCACATGTTTTGTGGCCCTCCTCTCTCTATTGGGCATTGCAAAAAATCGCTAAGCCTGTCTATTCTCGCTAGTGACCTCTTCATGTTGGTTTTGTTTGTTGAGTTTACCCTCTTTCTCATTTTTCTTAGATAGAATATTTTGGGGTCTATCATTTTTCATTTTACTTATTTTGATGGTTCAATATCCTCTTATTTTACCTTATTCTTGTTTGAGGTTTATCATGTCTCTATCATTTTCATAGTCTTAGGTTTGTACTTTGATCGATCTGTTTCCATTCTAATTTCTTACGAAGCAGAGCTAGAATTTGTGTGCAAGTGGTGAGAGATATGCAAGAGTTTACAAGGTTGCTAACACGACTATTTTATAGATGTAGATTAAGAGTAATGGGTTAGAGCTTCTATTCCATTGTGCCATACACTACCACTAATTTTTGTTTTTTCCTTAAGGTGAACACGTTGACAAGTAAGTTGTTGCTTTATTATAAAGCATCTGCATGATTCCATTTCCAATGTCAAAGCATTACCACCATTCCATGAGGAAGCACACTTCTTGGATTGTGTACTTCATGTTTATTTTCACCCTGAACTACAAGGGTATTAGAATATGTTGAAGATATGAAGGCCAAGTGCTAGGTGAAACTTTTCTATTTTTAGATGGGTCATGGTTCATTGACTCTATATTTATCTACTTAATGCTTTAGAAACCTATGATATCTCTCCGTTATTTTCGATGTATCCATTCTCTGCTTCCCAAAGCCCATTCTCATGCTTGGTAAAATCTAAGCTTAGTGCTCTTTAATCTCACCCCAACAATTGTGAAAGCACACGAGTTTGATGAGAATTCATTGCAGGGTTTCCATATTTCCATATTTTTAATTATATACTTGAATTTCTAATTTATCTGTGCTATCTGTTTGATAGGCAGTGTACCCAAGTCAATGGAAAAAGTTACAATTGTAAGAACAGAACTACAATGCAGAGGAAGAAGCAACGATGGAAAGTGTATCAGATCCACGACCATGGAGGCTTAACAATGAAAATTCCATGAAAATACAGTGACAACATTTAGGCTTGATGGAAGTCCTTATCTTATGAGCTAGTTCTATCAAAAAACATAACCACCTTGTGAAACAAGATTGAAAGGCCACCGAAGAGATTTCCTTATAAATTCATTGAGAAAATTACTCATATTATGCATAAGAAACCCAAAGAAGAGAATGGACATCCTTCATAGACCTCATGTATGCGAATCCTGTTAGACTTCCAGATGGGTAATACAGAAGAAATCGACATATTTAGCTTGCCATTGAAGAGAAAGAATTAGGTTCCATGGTTAATATGAACCCTGAGTTGTGGAATGAACTAACACTCCATCACAGCACAGACAACACCATTCTTGACAAGAGGAAAATTAGGTCCTCTAGCCCATTCATGCAACTTAGAATCATAGATCAACACCAACCCTTATTTTAGGCCTCTAACAAACCTTCCGCTTCTCCTAAGCAAATCACCATTGCAACCTCCAACTTGCAAAATATAAACACATTTACCCATTGTAACATAGAAGAATTTTAGCACATTGTCCATCCTTAAAGGATATGTAAGAGGAGGAGTCTTAATCTGAATCCATGAATCATTCCTGGTATCATATCCCCAGAAAGAAAATTCAACTGCATGACTTGAGAGAATATAAATATATGATCCCATCACTGCACAAGCAATCACATAACCCCCCATTGGCAGCGCCTTGGTCTTCAGCCAAGTATTAGTCTTGGGGTCATAGGAATCGATAGATCCCACATAAGCATAAGGTTTTAATGAGAAACCATTCTTTTTTCCAAACTTAAGCCCTCTAATTACAAAAAAAAAATCCCATCCACAGTAGCACCCAGGCACCCATATCTCTTTCTAGGCATATTTGTAATGGGTCTCCATAAATCAAGATCACAAACATATTCCTCTACATGAACAATGGCTTCCTTGCAAGCATATCTTCTCAGAGAGACTCCGACAACATAAATCCTGCCAAAAATTACATAGTAACCTTTCGTTTTCAGAGGCATCACCTGGTCTTTGGAATTGATTTATAGATTTTATACCAATATTATTGCTTTATCTTATTTTCACATTGATTAAGGCTATAAGTGTACTTCTCTGCTTGACTGAACTCCATCTAGAAGCATTGGATTGTTGACAACATAATGTTTCATGTTACCACTTGTTAAGTCTGGAAAACTATTACAAATATTTCTAAGAAAAGACAACTGAGTTTCATTATATCTAGGCAAGTTAACTATAGTAGAGCTTCTTGGAAGAACCAAAAAAAATGACATATCATAACTCAATACATTAAGAAAACAACTGTATATTGGTCCCCGCGTGGACAAAGTGTTTAATGAAAAACCAAAAGTTGTAATTGTTGATGAAAAATGCTTTATCTATGCTATCTACTTAATAGGCACTGCACCCAGGTCAATAGAACAAGGGAATAATTGGGATTTTACTATGCTAAACAACTATTGAACCTCTTTCATATATTTATATGCTCTACTGATGTGCTTGAAAAACAAACTCATTTCATATAATTTCACGAATGTAGTAATAATAAATGCCAAAATCTCAGGATTTTATTAAGGACAGTTTGTCAGACAAGATTTTTCTTTTTGATGATTGAATATTTATCAAGTTAGTAAGAAAATCATTTAATGGGTGAACATGATTTGTAGGACATGTATTAAGTTCCTTTGATAATCAAGAAAAGCATTTGCACTTGAATTTTTTGTATGGCTTCCCTATAGCAACAATTAAGCCATCAAAACAACTTGAATATAACATCCCGAGAGTTAAAAAGTTTGAAAAAATAAGAGCAGATATTAAAGACTGAACTAAATGAGTTGAGTAGTGATAACAATTCTAAATTCATGGTGTAAAGTTAAACAAATTCCATTTATGCTTAGATAATGAAGGACATACATGAAAATGGTGATTCCATGGTCCAAACAAATTGGTATTTGAAATAAATCTTATCTATTATTGGACAGTTGAGAACAAGAATGCAAGCCAATCCATCCTCTGCATACATCAACTAATAAAATGTTACAATTGTAAGAACATAAATACAATGCAATGGAAGAAGTAAGGATGGAAAGTGTATCAAATCCATGGCCATGGAGGCTTATTAATGAAAATTCCATGAAAATACAGTGACAACATTTATGCTTGATGGAAGTCCTTATCCTATGAATTGGTTCTAAGAAAAAACAAAACCAACCTTGTGAAATAAGATCGAAAGGCCACAGAAGAGATTTCCTTACAGATTCATTGAGAAAATTACCCAGATTACGCATCAGAAACCCAAAGAAGAGACTGCAAGAGGGGATACAGGTCACAATATTGTTGTTCTCTTCTCTTGTTCATCATCAAATTGGAGGGCTGTATATCACGATGAACAATTTTGTTCTAGTGTAGGTAATGCAAGCCCTTGAGCACCTGCTTGGGAGCCTCAGCCAAAAAGTGTTCTCATATTTTCTTGTGGGATTGAAGAACTTGCGCAAGGGTACCACCGTCCATGTACTCCAATGCAAAATAGATCTCTCCTCCTTGATTGAATATGCCATAAAACTGCACGATTTGTGGAGAATTCACCCTTCGAAGAATCTCCATTTCCCTCATTATTTTCTTTCAGTATTTAGTGGCTTGCTCTACGAATTGTTATAATAAGAGGGAATTGTAATGACAGCTTTATTCACTTGACAACCTGGGTATGCTTGGGCGATTTATTTCATGTTAAATAGTACCATTGAAGAGATTTCCTCTACCACAAAGGTTTTCTATTCTCCCTTAGACATTACTTGGATCAAGGGGTTATAATTGGATTCACAAACAATAGAAAAGGGCCAAAGGCTCTTATCAGCTTGGATAAAGGAATTGAAGAAACGCCTGCCACTCAACCTCTTGGCATCAAAAATAGTGTTCACAGGAAGCGACTTGATTCTTGGCAGGCTCTCTGATGAGTCGTTCATTTTCTGTGAAGGCAACCATGGAAGGAGTAATCCAATTGCCCTAATCATTGGGAATGATATCCACTCCATTATGATAACCATCCCAAACACCCACACAGTTGTAAGTGGTTCCAAGATCGATGTTGATAGCCTTTCCATTGGGATTATGATGGAAAGCCATGGATGGATATTGTAATCATTTAGCAAGATTGAACGTAACTTATTCTCCATGATGTAAATCTCAAATTAAGTTGGAGGTATAAACCTTACATATTGTGAACTCGAGTACTAGGGTACACTGAAAGTTTCATCAGTTGGAAGAGAAAAATTGAGAATCTTTTTCAGATTAATCATTTTATATAAGGAAGTTTTTGAAGTACTTATCACGGAACCATTTTCAAGTTTACAACAACACATGAGATTTAACACTTAGACAATTTGACCTGTAAATTTTAAGAAATTATTTGAAAGAAAAAAATTGTTTTTTGTGAAATAGATAGATTGAAGTATGCATATCAGAAGCTAAAATCTATGACAAATTCAAATTAGAGGACAGAGTAACATTTTTAAATACAAAGCAGAACCCTTTAATTGCTAATGGAAAACCCTTTATGTTTTCTATATGCTCAATAGGAAGTGCACCCATGTCAATAGAACAAGGGATTAATTGGGATTTTACTATGATGAACAAATATTGAACCTCTTTCATATATTTATATGCTCTACTGATGTGCACGAAAAAAAAACTCATTTCATCTACTTTCACGAATGTAGTAATAAGAAATGCCAAAATCTCGGGATTTTATTCAGGATAATTTGTCAGACAAGATTTTTATGAGAAACCTTTCTTTTTAGTGAACTTAAGCCCTCTAATTACATAAAAAATCCCATCCACTGTAGCACCCAGGTAGCCATATATCTTTCTAGGCATATTTCCAATGAGTCTCCATAAATCAAGGTTAGGAACATATTCCTCAACATGAACAATGGCTTCCCTACAAGCATCTCTCCTCAGAGAGCCTCCAACAACATAAATCCTACCAGAAATTACATAGTAACCTTTCGTTTTCAAAGGCATCGCCTGGTCTTTGGAATTGATTTATAGATTCTATACCAATACTGTCATTTTATTTGATTTTCACATTGATTAAGGCTATAAGTCTACTTCTCTACTCGGCTGAACTCCATTTGGCTGCATTGGATTGTAGACAACATAATATTTCATGTTACCACTTGCTGAGTTTGACAACATAATGTTCTAGGTTACCACTTGGTAAGTCTGTAAAACTATTACAACTATTTCTAAGAAAAGACATCAGAGTTTCATTATATCTAAGCAAGTTAACTGCAATTATACGCAAAGCGTCTTGGAAGAATTAAAAAAATTAACATATCATAACTCAATAAATTAAGAAAATAATTGTATATTGGTCCCTGCTTGGAAAAAGTGCTTAATGACAAAGGCCACATAAGAGGTTTCCTTATAGATTCATTGAGAAAATTACTCGGATTATGCATAAGAAACCCAGAGAAGAGATTGAAATAGGGGAGATAGGTCACAAGATTGTTGTTCTCTTCTCTTGTTAATCAACAAAATGGAGGGCTTTATATCACGATGAACAATTTTGTTCTGGTGTAGGTAATGCAAGCCCTTGAGCGCCAGCTTGGAAACCTCATCCAAATAGTGTTCTCAGATTTTCTTGTGGGCTTGAAGAACCTGCAGAAGGGTACCGTCATACATTTACTCCAACGCAAATGAGATCTCTCCTCCTCGATCGAATATGCCATAACACTGCATGATGTGTGGAGAATTCGTGCTTCGGAGAATCTCCATTTCCCTCATTATTTGCTTTCAGTACTTAGTGGCTTGCCTCTATGAATTGTTATAATAAGCGAGAACGGTAATGACAGCTTTATTCACTTGACAACCCAGGTATGCTTGGGCGATTTCTTTCATTTTAAGAAATACCATTGAAGAGATTTCCTCTGCCATAAAGGTTTTCTGTTCTCCCTTCAAAGTTACTTGGATCAAGGGGTTATTATTGGATTCACAAGAAATAGAAAAGGGCCAAAGGCTCTTATCATCTTGGACAGAGGAACCAGAGAAACGCCTGCCAATCAACCTCTTGACATGAAAAACAATGTTCGCAGGGTTGAAAGTGACTTGATTCTTGGAAGGGTCTCCAATGAGGCATTCGTTTTTTGTGAAGGTAACCATGGAAGGAGTAATCCAATTGCCTTGATCATTGGCAATGATATCCACTCTATCATGGTAACCATCCCAAACACCCACACAACTATAAGTGGTTCCAAGATCGATGTTGATAGCCTTTCCATTGGGATTATGAGGGAAAGCCATGGATGGATAGTATGATCATTTAGAAATATTGAATGTAACTTATTCTACAGCAACATAAGTCCTGCCAGAAATTACACAGTAACCTCTCTCCTCATAGAGCCTCCAACAACATAAATCCTGCCAGAAATTACACAATAACCTTTCGTTTTTAGAGGCATCAACCAAGGCTTTGGTGAGTGAGTTGAGAGATAATGAGTCAATTGATAACCCAGGTATGCTTGGGTGATGTCTTTCATGTTAAGCAATACCATTGAAGAGATTTCCTTGGCCACAAAGTTTTTCTCTTCTCCCTTAAAAATTAATTGGATGAAGGGGTTATCATTGGATTTGCAAACAATAGAAAAAGGCCAAAGGCTCTTATCAGCTTAGACAAAGGAATCAAAGAAACGTCAGCCAATCAACCTCTTGACATCAAAAATAGTGTTCGCAGGGTTGAAAGCGACTTGATTCTTGGTAGGCTCTCTGATGAGGCGTTCATTTTTTGTGAAGGCAACCATGGGAGGAGTAATCTGATTGCCCTAATCATTGGGAATGATATCCACTCTATCATGGTAACCATCCCAAACACCCACACAACTATAAGTGGTTCCAAGATCAATGCTAATAGCCTTACTATTGGGATTATGAGGGAAATCCATGGATGGATATTATGATCATTTAGCAAGATTGAATGTAACTTATTCTCCTACTAGAAATTACATAGTAACCTCTCTCCTCAGAGAGCCTCCAACAACATAAGTCTTGCCAGAAATTGCACAATAACCTTTTGTTTTCAAAGGCATCGACCAGGTCTTTGGCAAGTCTGTTGAGCAATAAGGAGTCAGTTATGAGATCAATGGTGGGAAACTTTTTAATCGTCTAACACCTAATCTGATGGTGCATAGCAAAGACAGCACAAACCACAGGAGAGTTCATTACAAAGGGAAATGCCTTAAGGTGTAATTATTTAAAAAAAAAATTCAGTGAGGACATTTTATTTATTTATAACTACATTATTTATTATAATTTTATTTCAATCACTAGAATTTAGAAAGAAATGATTAAAGATTAATTATATTATTTATTGGATTTTTAACGGTATTAGGAGTAAATTATAATAATTTATTAATTTCTAAATTATTTTTATTATTATTTATTATTAATAATTAATGAAACAGATTTATAGATTTAATTTTTAGGAATTTTTACTAATTTTGTATTGATTAAGGGAAAGAATCTTTCTCTTTTTTAATTATGTAATATTAATTATTTCTATATATATTATTCTATATATATATATATGTATAATGTCTATATAGTATATGTATATATATGTATATGTATATGTATATGTATATGTATATGTATATGTATATGTATATGTATATGTATATGTATATGTATATGTATATGTATATGTATGG
>APFE031624320.1:88676-118556 GCA_000404065.3 Pinus taeda | reverse complement strand
TATATGTATATGTATATGTATATGTATATGTATATGTATATGTATATGTATATGTATATGTATATGTATATGTATGGGGGATGGAAATGACTTATGAATTTTTTTTTAGATGATTTTGTTTTTAGTTTTTTTTGACATATCTTGTTGATAATTCAGAGTATTCATCAAAGATATTGTAACAAAGCTTGTTTACAAGTTAATCTTTTTACATTTTTTTTGAAATTTACATATGTTTAACTCATATGTTACTTATATTTTTATAATAAGAATAATAATAATAATTTAAATAAGGTCGATGCTGCATATGGCAAACAGTCAAAAGGTGTTTTATTAAGGCACTCCATCATGTAAAGGTCACTGGTTTGAAACTCCATGGGAAAAAATCCAACCATGCTAAGGGCCAGTGTGGCCTAGGCTAGCTACGATCCCTAATTGATTTTGAAAAATTAGATTCCTATGGGCCATGGCTATTCAAGCCATAGTTTAGGCATACAGTCATATTACGACTCACATAACCTAACAAAAAAAAAATTAAACAAGGTTATAATTTACTTAATCTTTATGATTTTTTGGTAAACTTACTCAATAGGAATGGAAGGGTAACACTTAACCAGGTGGTAGATAATACCCTCACATACATTTTGGTTCAAGGTTGGGCTAATGCAACAAAATTGAATATTCCATACGCTTTTGACGAACGATGTTAAAACTATATAACTACCTTAAATTTATTCCATGTGCAACTCAAAAATATGGAGGATTAATTATGTTGGGTTTTCTCTCCTTTCGGAGAATACTCTCCCAATAATAGATACCTTCACCTAATCAATGCAATGAAGGATCAAGTTTTCATCTAGTGTCTCATTGAAAAAAATCCCCACCGGTGACAATATGAAGGATCAGGTTTTCATCTGGTGTCTCATTGGAAAAAATCCAACCATGTTAAGGGCTAGCATGGCCTAAGCTAGCTACCCTAATTGATTTTGACAAATTAGATTCCTATTGGCCATGGCTACTCAAGCCATAGTTTAGGCATACAATCATCTTATGACTCACATAACCTAACAAAAAAAAAAAATTTAAATAAGGTTATAATTTACTTAATTTTTATGATTTTTTTATAAACTTACTCAATAGGAATGGAAGGGTAACACTTAACTAGGTGTTAGATAATACCCTAACATCCATTTGGGTTCAAGGTTAGGTTGATGCAATAAAATTGAATATTCCATATGCTTTTGACGAACGATGTTAAAACTATACAACTACCTTAAATTTATTGCATGTGCAACTCAAAAATATGGAGGACTAATTATGTTGGGTTTTCTCTTTTTTTGGGGAATACACTCCCAATAATAGATACCTTCACCTAATCAATCCAACGAAGGATCAGGTTTTCATCTGGTGTCTCATTGAAAAAAATCCCCACCGGTGACAATATGAAATGACATACAAAGGTACCCAACTTGTGTACTCTCTATAAAAATGATGAAGAATTTGTGGAGCACGTATTTTTTACTTTTCCCTTAACATTTGGGGTATGGACATATTGTAGAAATAAGATTGGCATTGAAACATTCTGGAAAGGGGAGTCTTAGCCTGAAGCATGGAAATTTTGGTGCGAGCATGTAGGTGTTAAATATTTTAGGAATATTCCACCACTTATTTGTTGGGTGCGTGGATTTCCAGAATCAAGTCTATTTTGCAAAACAAGCTATCATCCTTTGATAGGGTGGCTACTTAGGTTTCTTATTTTCTCTCTTTTACTTTCCTTAGATTCTACCCATGCACCTTGAAAAATTTTAGCTGAAGGGATCGATACTTCCTCTCCTTGGGTTTATTTCAATGGGGAACCCCTCAGTAGTGGTGACTGTGTGGGGGAGGAGTAGTTTTGTATCTTTAGGAACATCACTCATTCAAACTTGAAATTGTTTTGGGAAGAGGAACAAGAAACTTTACAAAGTCGCAAGCTCTAAAATTCCTCCTCCTATTTGCTATTGAAAAATATTGTCATTCCTTACATATTTTTGGAGAATCCATGGTTGTCATAAATTGGTTCAATGAGACTCAAACATCCACAGTCATGCCTTACTATTTATTTTATAGGAGACTCTATATATAAAAAGTGTATTTTCTCATATGTCTTATTATCACATCTACAGGAACTGCTACATGAATAGGGTTTTTAAGTCATTTATTTAAGACAAAATGATAATTTCCTCTTAAAATTGTCATCTTATCTTAATTGTTTTGTCTCAATTGTCATATTATCTCAATAGTTTCATCTCAACTATCACTCGGCAATTGAAGAGATATTTTTATGAAATTTTGTCTTAAATTACTAAACAATCACATACCACGTTATTGAATAAAATTTCAAGGTTTCTCACGAGTTATATAACTCCATTATCCTTCTATTCACACCCACTCTTAGCAATTAGTGCCCTTGGTATCTTGTAAAAAACACATGGTGGTTCTTCTAGTATCATTGAGGTTATGTAACTCGATCACTCTTGGTTAAACCCAAATGGGCTCTTCCAATCTGTTCAGGGTTAAAAATGGATTTTCCAAATATTTGGTTTTCTTATTCCATTTTGACAAAGACAATGGAACTATTGGGGTTTTCTATAGTCAAATGGGTTACCTGGCTAGCTCTTTTGCCGCTCCTCGATTTTTCTATTGAAATCAAGACCCACATAAAATTCAAGCAGGAATTTCCTTCAACGGGCACCCCAAAATCCACAACTATCCTATGTTGTCTCTGGAGCTTGGCAGTCAATGCCTTTCTCCTCCGAACTATTTGAAAAGCTGGATCTAGGTTTAGGAGCTTGGTGACCAGTCCCCTTCTCCTCTAAGGTAGCGTAAGAGGTGGATAAAGGTTCTAGAGCTTGGTGGTCAATCCCCTTCTCCTCTAAGGTGGTGAGAGAGGTGGATAGAGGTGTTGCATAAGTTTTGTACTTAAGCATTGTTACTTTGGTTGATGAGAAATCTTCAGCTTCTAGATGTCCCCCTTAGGAATCAGACATCTATTAAAGCACAAGTGGTGAAAACCCATCAGAGGTTGTTGCAACAAAGGTCGTTGACAAATATGTGGAGGGGAAAAACTTTCTTGAGCCCACCGACCCACCTAGCCTTGGAAAATAACTTTTGGCTACATCCATTTCTGGAAATGAGGATATAACAAGTAAGTCTCTATTTGAATCTAACTCTACTATCAAATTTCATTTCCTTGCAAGATTTTATGCTTATTGAATAACGTGAAAAGAATAAACTCAATCTATTGAAACACTTATCTGAATATGAACATTATAATTCATCCACTCTTGAATTTTTTTTACAAACCGTTAGGTACATGAAAAAACCTAGTTCTAAGATTAAAATGGGAGTCCATGATTGGCTCTTAAAAACTAGTTATAACCCCTCTCTCCCCAAAACCCTTTGTTCTTTGACTCTTTCTATTGACTGCTCAATTTTTTTGTACCTATAAAAACCCAGTTCTGAGACAAAAAGAGTAGTCCATCACTACACTCCTCAAAACTAGTCTAGACCCCTCTCTCCAAAACCCCTTGTTCTTTGACTTTTCCTCTTAACTACTCAAATTTAGTGTCTAACTCCTCACCCAAGACATATCCCTCTAACAACCCTTTTCATCCTTCCAGCTCTTCGATTAAAGAGCCCAAGCCTCTTGTACCAATGCATCAGCCTTACAAAGAAATATTCTCTTGATGATATCGTTAATGACATAAAGTGAGAAATTTCAAGGATGTAGCCTACAAAAAACCCGTTTAAAATGACAATTCATATATAAAGGCAATTAATGACAAACCAAAAACAAATTATTTCAAAGATTGGTAACTAGAATAGAGTTTCATGAAATTCAAAGGGAAGGGAAACCCAACTTACTTGAGAGCAATAAAACTAAAGAAGTAGGTCTCATTGGGAGGAAAAGAGTTTCCAAGCAGTGTAAAAATTAAGTTGGGTTGCTTTTCAACCACCTTGAGGGACTCAAACTAGGTGCCACCTATTTCCACTCCCAGGAAAACGTTGAAGACGATAAAGCAAAAATACTTTCCAGAGGAAGCTCTCATTGCATGGATTTCTAAATCAACCCCTTCAGCCTTGGAGATAATTATGAGAATTATGGGAAAGAAAGCGTGAAAGAGAAGAAAAGTAAGTTGAGGCAAGTAAGATTCAATGATTATTTTAAGTGTTTTCTTATCCACAACTGATTTCAAAAAAGGAAAAAGTATTCTTAGATTATCAAGGGTTGTAAGTGTAGAGATAAAGGTTATGGGAATCATGTAAAAAACAATATTTAGAAACACAATAATGTATACAATCTTCTCTCTAAGCATCCTCTCATATAACAAAATGGTAAGGTTTTTCCACAGTATGTGATGAGGAGTAGCCATTATAGTCCATCCATTATAGAATTTTGATGCATTTTATTTTGAACAAGGTTTACAGGAAGCATGCTTTTTAATATTTTCTTAACTCTTATATTTTTTTTTCTCTAGTTTTCTCCATCTACCTATGGTAAGTCACAAAATTCATAGCGTTAATCCATAATATCAAGCCATTTCGTAGACTAAACTATAATTATTGTATGCCTTTCAACTATAATTACTATATTTGTAGGCTTTCACAATTGCAATATGCCTTTCATTATTGATCTTGTAGGTCCATTGGAAATATATGCATTTCTGTAAAATCCACTAACACCTCATCCAAGAGATAGATTGAAAATCAACTTAGCCAGATGGACAAGGAAGGCTACTATAACAGACAGTCTACTGTGACAAACAAACTCTTTCACAAGCACTTACTCTAGAAAATATCTAGATTAAGATAGAGAGACTACATGTAACAAGTTCCAACCCATATATCCTTATCACTATGAAGTCCTACACTAGGAACTAGTCCCCCCTTCTTACTTTTGTACCTACTTATGGGTGAGAAATTACTGAAGTGGGTATTTTGGTAGGAACCTTATCATTGATTACATAAATAAAAACATACGTGAAATCATTAATATAAAGCATAAAACCTTTCATATCCAAGTCTAATTGGACCATTGACAACTAGGTGTTGCGATCGTTTTCCTTAGCTTCCTTATTTGTTTCTTATAAAACTAAATGTGCAAGGGAGGTTGGATTAAAAAAATTATATATAAACTAGGCAGGAAAGGAACTGAAATCTATTTTTGGTCTCAAAATTTGACAGTTGTTCCTTTATCGACCTAGAGATAGAATTTGTACACATGAAAGTCGAGACTTTGTTTAGTGGGCCGTGAAACAAGTCTAAATGACCAACATAGGGATATCCACAATTTTATCATCTTTGTATCCTAAATGATAAATGATAAATTTATGATAGAGTCCTAGACCCACTTAGGAAATTATTTACGTCTATAGGGAGGAGGTATGGTTGGTAGAGGGAGGTCCTTGTGCCATATATTTTGGGGGGAAGTGCTTATATAGGTTTTGCCTATGGAGAAATATCAATTCATTTTCATGTTCTTGCATAAGGCATCTGAACCACTATATATCCCTAGCATCATTGCTATAGATTTGGAATTGACAGGGAATATGACTTTGGACCCATTCATAAACATGAAAGAGGCCTTGATAGGATCATATTTCTATGTATAGAAGGACACAAATTTAGGAAGTCAGAAGACATCATGGATGACATGTTGGGATAGACCCAAATACCAATAAGGGGTTAACTCATACCTGTTCATGAATTTTTCATATGCAGAGCCGCATTTAGCGACTAATAATTTGAATTGTGGCCCTTATATATTTGCATAATTGTCCATGAAATGAAGCATCTAAGATGAGAAGGCATTACTTTAAGTCAAAATGTCAACTAGAATATTGGGAAAAGTATTTTTTAGACCCGGAACTTACTTTCTTGGCTCTTAGAACGATTGTGTGTTTTCTCTCATAAATGAAATTGAAGCAGATAAGGCAATAATAATCTTATCCAACGTAAGAAGTAGGACCCAATTGTTGGCTTGAGTAGAGGATTCCAATGGTATGGTTATCTGATACTTTTTATGGTTAAATTATATCCTTTTGTAATCCTTTTATTTTTAAGTACTACCGTATCACTCAAAATCCTTATCATGTTGGGAGATGAAGGTGGCCTTTGGCTCGTAGTTATGGGTCAAGGTATCACAACCACTAGAATTAATGGAGGTTGTATTGGGGTGGAGGAAGAGTTGAATTTTGGTAATGCTGCCTTGGTATATGAATTTTTGATATCAATAGAATGTTATTTTTGTATTCTTATATTCAAATATGGGAGTAATCTTCAAAATCTAATTCTATGTTTAGATTTTCTTGTTCAAACATGAAAGTAATCTTCAAAAATCTAGATCTTCTGGTTTAAATATTTATATAGACACAATGTTATCATAATAAAATTATGATATTATTTTTAATAACTAATATTCATTAAAAAGAGAAATAAAACACACACTTTCTACATATTAAATAATGCATGTAATTATAAACTCAAAAAACAACCAAATTCAAAGCAAAGTCATAAAAGTGCTCACAATTGATCATAAATAAATAAATAATAGACATGATTACAAGGGGATATTAATTGGTCAACTCTTTAGATATTTCTTATAGTTATGATCCAAGAAGATCTAGTCTAAATGGTGATATTTGTCACAATCATTTCAAAAAGTATGCTCATGAAACTACAAAAAACTAACGAAGTAGGTCGCATTGGGAGGAAAAGAATTGCCAAGTAGTGTAACAATTAAGTTGGGTTTATTTTCAATCTCCTTGAGGGACTAAAACCAGGTGCCACCTATTGTCACTCCCAGGAAAATGTTGAAGATGATAAAGTAAAAATATTTTCTAGGGGAAGCTCTCATTGCAAGGATTTCTAAAGCAACCCCTTTAGCCTTGGAGATAATTATGAGAACTGTTGGTAGGAAAGCGCGAAAGAGAAGAAAATCAAGTTGAGGCAAGCAAGATTCAAGGATGCTTTTAAGTGTTTTTTTATCCACAAATGATTTCAGAAAAGGAAGAAGTATTCTTAGATTATCAAGGGTTGTGAGTGTAGAGATAAAGGTTATGGGAATCATGTAAAACATAATATTTAGAAACACGATAATGTATACATTCTTCTCTCTAACATCCTCTAATATAAGGGAATGGTAAGGTTTATCCACAGTATGTGAAAAGGCTCATGCATAGCCATTATAGTACATCTATTATAACATTTTGATGCATTTTCTTTTGAAAAAGGTTTGTAGGAAGCTTGATTTTTAGTATTTTCTTAACTCATATATTTTTTGTTCTCTAGTTTGCTCCATCTACCTATGGCCAATCACAAATTCATAGTGTTAATCCATAACATCAAGCTATTTCCTAGCCTTAACTATAATTATTGTATGCCTTTCAACTATAATTACTATGTTTGTAGGCTTTCACAATTGCAAGATTCCTTTCATTCTTAATCTTGTAAGTCCCTTCGAAATCTATTATTTTTTGTAAAATCCACTCACACCTAGTCCAAGAGACAGATTGAAAATCAACTTAGACAGATGGATTGGGAATGCTACTATAACATACAAGCTACTATGACAAACAAACTCTTTCACAAGCACTTACTCTAGAAAAGATCTAGATTGACATCAAGAGACTATATGTAACAAGGTTCAACCCATATATCCTTATAACTATAAATTCCTACACTAGGAACTAGTTCCCCCTTCTTAATTTGGTACCTACTTGTAGGTGAGACATTAATTAAGTGGGTATTTTGGTAGGAATATTATCATTGATTACATAAATAGCAACATATGTGAAATAATTAATATAAATCATAAAAATTTTCATATAAAAGTCTAATTGGACCATTGACAACTCGGAATTGCAATGGATTTCCTTAACCTCCTTATTTGTTTCTTATAAAACTAAATGTTCAAGGGAGATTGGATAAAACAAATGTATATATAAAATAGTTAGGTATGGCACTAAAATATATCTTTTGTTGATTTTTTGTGTAGATTGGGAGGTACTCCAAGCCCTAGTGTTCAAGGGATGGAGGTCAAAGCACCACAAGTAGGCTTGTGGGCTTAGAACCCAAGCCTAGGGATTTTCACCCAATCATGTTTGGGGAAATTCTAGAAGCACATTTCTACATGTGATGGCATGAGACAATAGAGGTTGTAAAGGAGAAGCCAATACTTCGAGAATTGTTGAATTCTGAGTTGTAGAAGTGGAGAAATGAATTTTTGAAGTTGGCGAATAATTTTTGGTTTTCAAGTCATGTAGGCTTTAAGTAAAATTTAGCCAATAGATTTGTCTCTCCACTAATTAGTTGGAGCCACTTTATTGGATATAAATAAAGGGTGATTTTATGTGTTATAGGCATGAGTTTATGTGTTATAGGCATCCATTAGTGCAAAATATTCCCAATAGAAGGACTCACTATAGAGAGGATACTATCTAGACCTAGTCATAGCAAAAGAAGAGGCCTAGACAATGTGTAGGATAGGATACGAAGTGTGAGAGCCTAGATTGACCTCAGGCTGAAGGGAGGAAATTCTAGGGTAACCACAAACCAAGCTTAACCTAGTAGCTAGCCCTACTAGGTTGGGAGAGGGCTCTCTCCTTGTCAATCTCAGTCGAGATGATTGTAAATAGGGATTTTAGGCTAGGTTAGTAGCTCTAGGGTTTTTTGGTTGATTTTGTTGGGTTTTTGCTGGATCAAATGGAGCAGGTAGCTTTGGGTCTAGGAAATCAAGTCAAGAATGCAAGGTGTTCTATGGGGCGAGATAGGTAGGTGTTTTAGCACTTGAAATTGAGTGAGATGGTAGGTTTAAGAATGGTGAGGAGTTGAGGAGGGCATGCAAAGATCATGAGTCATCTTCAAATAGTAGAAAAACATCAAAAGCTAAATGGGTTCCTAAGGTAGAGCATTGTAACCAATGTATTATACATATATATCTTGATTTCATATAGTTAGAAGAATGAATAAGATTGTGACATAGATAACACATGAGAAAAACTAATAACAGAAGAAGAAACTATGAAAAAACAGTTTACCACAAGTATCCCACAAAAATAGCTGCAAATCCTGGTTTTATTTCCTTGCCAAACTGTTGTAAAGATGTACAATGTAACTCAGAGCATCCAAGAGAGTCCAACCTTTACAAATGAGGAAGAAAATAAATAATATAGACAACCAAACCACTCATCCTAATATTTAGGGGTCGAATCCATGAGAATAGGGGCAATTTCAACCATTTCCCAACTAAGAACTCGAATATAGGTAGTCAAACAACTTGCCTCTATAAGCATGGAAATTGATTCATTGACCCCCAAACCACCTCAAACTAATGAATCTACCCTATCAGATCATTACACTATTACATTTACATTCCAATTCATTAATTACAATAAAAAATTCATCCATGAAGAGAGATAAAGTCAACTTGCAGAGAAAGTAGGCGGAAATTTGATTTTTTGGCAAACTTGCTCTATGCATAGCGCCATTGGCCAGGTGCATAGCGCCGCTTGAGACCCACTTTTGGAGGCCTTACCCTTGGCAAAATTAAGCCCAATATAGCTCACGGGAAAGGTATTCCTATCTAGTTTATGTAAAATCTCGCATTTTTGCATTTGTAGGTAGTTTTCCCCCTCAAAAGTGAAATCTCCCAAGGTTGCTTCTGTGTGTCCAAAAAGAGGTAGAGAGGTCATTTTTTGATGGTTTTTTGACCTTTTGGTGACCAAGTTTTGCTCCAAATTTGCTGATATTTTCTAGGTTTGATGTTCTCATCATGCTGAATCCAAATATGTAAGCCATTTCTTAAAAAATCCATCCAGTGAAAATCATAGCACTGGTGACACTACGCACCTAGGGAAATTTTCTGTGTTGGAAAATTTCAAAATTTCAAAATGACAAAAACTTATCAAAACTTGCCCAAATTTGGCACAAGGCACCACCATTAGTTGCTTTGGTGGGCTAGTGAGGCTTCAACCAAGATTTTCATCTTGTCTTGCTCCTTTTTGTTCCTTAAGTCCCTCCTCAACCTAGCCTTAAGCTTCCTCATTCTTATATTGTAGATCTTGTTATGAGTCATGTAGTGATAGGCCATGTGGTGAAGCATCTTCTTGTCTTTGTTGTTATTCTCAATCAGCCCCTCAAGGTGTATATTAACCCTCTCAAGCCAAGTTTCTCGGTCATTCTTGATCTCTTGTTCAATTGAAGTGAACTTGACCTTTGCCTTCTTAGCCTTTTGTCGGTTCTCCTTGATCATTTGCAGCTCCATGAGGACTTGCTTGTCGCTCAATTGTTTGTTTTCTTGCTCTAGATATTTGATAATATATCTAGCCTTTCCCAAGCTATCCATCAACATCTGAATGTGGACATCCTTTACTATATGTTTCTCTCTCTGGAACTGTCACTAAGGGTGTCTTCTTCAAGCTCATATTCACTGTCTCTTTCCATTGTTTTTATTATTCTGATCACTTGTGGTGAATGAAGAGATAGGGTGGATGAAAGATGAGCATGAAGAGATTTTAGGGATGAGTAAATGAGGGTGAATGGGAGTGTGAATGGTATTTAGGGAGTGAGTAGGGTTTTGGGAATAGGGAGTAGAGTTTGGGAAATAGTGTAGGGTTTGGGGTATATGTATAAGGTTTGGGGATTGGGGAAAAGTTTAGGGAATGATGTCTAGGGAATTATATATGAGGGGATGGAATTTAGGGAACCATAAATAGATGATATAGGACAACAATAATGAATGAGATTTTTTTAAAATATATAAGACAATTTAATGACAACTAGGGTTTGAGTTTTTGAGAGTCAAAACCACCCAAGGCTGATGCAACAACTTCTTTTCAACATGAATAATGGTGTTACTTACTTGCAAAAGGCAATGGAGAGGTTTTGAAGTGATTTGATGCAATTTGGAATGATTTGGAACTTCACTGATAGGTGCATAGTGCACTCACCTAGGTGTGTAGTGCCAATTCAATTTTGCACTATAGAAAAACCCAGGTGCATAGCACCAGCTCTATGCGTAGCACTGGACTTTGGTGCATAGTGCCTTTTTGAAGGACACTTTTGAAGGCCTTCCCGGTGTCCAAATTGGGTGTGTGATAGCTCATTGGAAATATTGTCAAGTATGCTTTCCAGAACAACTTGAATTTTTCAATTTGGAGTTCATTTTCCCTGTCAAAAGTCAAATCTCCCAAGACTGCTCAAAATGTGTAGAATGAGGCTACCTAAATTCATAGTGTTGTTGCAGTCAATTTTTGAAGGTCTTCCTCAACCCCAAATTGAGCTCATGATAGCTAATTGGAAAGCTGTTTGTGTCTATTTATCATTAGACTCATCAAGTAAGTCATTTAGTCATTCCATCTAGGATAAAATCGGATTTTACCAAGGTCACTCCAGAGGTGCAACAACTCTCTTGTAGAGACTGTGTTTTTGACATTTCTCTAAAACCATAACACTGGTGTAAAAAGTGAAGGAGGTTTTTCTTCCTTGGACTATTTTGGAGAAAAACCTCTCCCACTTTTTCCAAATTCATTTTTTCTTGCTTAGAAACAAAAACCATAGGAGAGGGAAATGAGCCTTACCCAAGTACAACTGAAGCACGAACAAGGTGTAAAATGACCCATTGGAACCTAAAATGATGATGACAACATTTTGAATGCTGATACAGTTAGCCGAATGGTGACATGGACAGAAATTTGGAAAACTTTGAAAGGAGTGAAAACAAATCCTAGACCTAATACCTATTGACCAAATTTTACTTTAAGACTCACTGAAATGACAAAATTTGACTTTGACACCCGAAGACCACTTTGTAAGAGCATGTTTGATCACTGGTGGAAGGATTCGAAGACTGACACTAACATGAATTTTGCAAGGGAGGTCGAGTAAGGAGGCTGGTGCAGAATGTCTTTGGGATATCCAAGTTGTTTTTCTTAGGACCGAGTAGGCTTGGTGTGATATTGGGTTCATGAGAGGAAATGACGCTGTTGTTGGAGGGTGTTTGGGCATTTTTTAGAGGGACTAGTGATACAAGAGGGTTGTTGTGCTATGTCACATTCCAGAGCACACAGCCAGGAGCTACATAAGGGTTGTTAAGGGTAGATTATGCCCTAAGGAGGCAACGTGGAAAACGATGAGCCTTCTTAAGCTATGTCTCGGCCCTTTAAGGGCTTTTTTGCGGACCATCAAGTGGATTTAGGGTTGTAGTAAGTACCCTAACCAGGATAGTTAGGAACAACAAGTGAAAACATCAATATAACAATGTTTTTTTAGGCATGTTTAGTCAAAGAGTTTGACCAGTGATTGGATCAACTTGAAGAGTAGCTTGAGGAAACCTTAGGAGTTGTTTGGAGGAGTCCACGTGGATTGTTAGGAATTCTACCAAGTAGCCAAAGTGACAACAGGCACATCAGATGAGAGGCAAGAGGAAAACATCATGGAGAGTTATAGATGTCCCCTTAGATGGTTTTTGGATTGTGTCCTAGAAGAGGACAACTTGTTGGTGCCTAGATTTTTGCGATAGCTCCTCTATTGCATAAGAAAGGGCAGATTGGTGGAGCCTATGGGCAGTCATGTGTTAGGGTCTCCTAAGTGTGGGGATTCCCTAACTAGGTGAAGATGATACAATGTGGACTTGGTCTCTCATAGAATGTTGGAGGGAAGTGTGGGAGGAGACCCAGTGTGGATGCGATTGGGCACTTATGGTCTAGCATAATAATGTCCAGTTTGGAGCCTAGTGAGAAACACCTTGATGGACAAAGGTAGTTGCGAGAAGCAATTGTGGAGCTCAAGGGTATGATCATCAATGAGAAGTTTATGGAGCTCGAGACTTGTGTGTGGAGAAGGACTTCTATAGCAGATGATGGGTAGTCCTCCTAGCCCACATTCATTGTCGGAGATGGACATCTTACAGTAATAGGTGGAAGCCCTCCATTGCATATGTTGGTCTTCATTGGTGTAGTGCAGGAAGACCATAGTGGGTGAAGTCCATGTGTAGCTAAGGAGAAATAATGGGGAGTTGAGAGTTGTTCACAAGTGGAACTGTGAACAACTCGACAGGAGTCTTGATGTGTTGATTCATTAAAGGATGAATGGTCAACTACAGAGAATATTGGATGACTAAGATTCAGTGGCCAAATGGACTTGGGGCATTGATAGAGGTAGGATCAACAAATTGGGAGGCATAAGATAGGGCAAGTATAGGGTACGACTGAGGGGAGATGAAAGAGTCAACTTTATCATCCAGATGGTCAAAGTATCTTTTTGATGGTAGATTGGTCATCGATGGAATGACACAAAGCCCTAGTTTGTATCTTGTACTATCAGATTTATAAGGGCCATTATCCCTAGTACAGGAGCCCTCGACTATTGTATTATATCAGTTAGATTAGTATAATGAAGTTGGGTTGAAAAGTTAAAATGTTTTCTATATTTTGTGCATGTGTGATTTACTACTCTTTTATTTCACTGTGCAAAGTAGTTTATGGTTGAGATTTTTGGTTTGGTAGCCTCAGTGATTTTACGACTTTAACCAAGACCCAACGTTGTGTAAATTCAACATGGTATCAAAGCATATATGAGCTACTGTGAGGGACAATGAATTAGAGTGTTCATAGAGAAGAAACTTAGAGGGAGTTACGGTTGTCTAAATCATGAAGTAGAGGGTTCAGCTAAATACATGGAGACGTGGTCTTGACTATCTTGACAACGAGATTGGTTAGGAGTTCTGGTCGATTGGTGGTGAGATTAGTGAACAATAGTTTGTTGTAGGGTAGATTTTTTATCATGGACTTCCATTTATTTGTCATGGATAGTTGCGATAGCTCGAGGATTAGTTTGGCATGGACAAGATCAGGTTGATAGAGATGGATTCATGTGATGGACTTTATATTGGTAGGCTAGAGTCTTCATCAGATCATGATGATTCAAATCTGAGATTGGATGGATTTGCAGGAGTGGTATTTGATCTAGGAGGATGAGTTATTGAAGGAATGCGCCAGTGGAAATCATGTAGGCTCAGAGGGAGTCTAGCCTCAAAGGGAGCAGCCCTATGGAGGTTTGGGATCTTTCAGATATGATGAGGTAGAGGCACTACCAAGATTGTCAGATTCATTCTACAGGGTATGTTGTAGTGATGGATGCGAGATGGGCTAGTGTCGTCATTGGATGATGAATGTTACTTCCTAGTCTCGGAAGTACCTCCCTCTCTAATAGGGAGTCTTTATTTTTTGTATAGCTTTGGAGGTACTCCAATCCCTAGTGTTCGAGGGTTGGAGGTCAAAGCGCCACAATTAGGCTTCTGGGCTTAGAACACAAGCCTGGGATTTTTCACCCAATCATGTTTTGGGTAATTCCTAAAGTACATTTCTACATGTGATGAGATTCAATGATATAGGGAGAAAAGGAGAATCTAATGCTTCAAGAATCATCGAATTCTGAGTTGTATAAGTGGAGAAATGATTTTTTGAATTTGGAAAATAATTATTGGTTTTCAATTCATGTAGGCTTCAAGTAAAATTTAGCCAATAGATGTGTCTCTTCACTAATTAGTTGGAGCCCCTTTATTGGCTATAAATAAAGGGTGATTTTATGTGTTATAGGCATCCATTAGTGAAACATCTTCCCAACAAAAGGACTCAGTGGAGAGAGGATAGTATCTAGCCCTATTCGCATCAAAAGAAGACGCCTAGACAATGTGTAGGAGAGAGTTCGAAGTCTATAGGGGAGCCCAAGTAAGGAAGTTGTTGTGGAATTCCTTTGGGATGTCCAAGTTGTTATTTTGAGGGTCACGTAGGCATGTTGTGACGACGAGTTCATCAGAGGCAAGGATGATGCTATTGGAGGGTGTTTGGGAATTGTTTGGACGGGTCATTGCTAGGCTGCTGGCCATAACACACAACCATGAGTTATGTAAGCACTGTCAAGGGTGGACTATGCCCTAAGGAGGTAGTGTGGAAAAGGAGGAGCCTTATTAAGGTGTGTCACATCCCTTTAAGGGCGTGTTTGGGGATTGTCAAGTGGATTTAGGGTTGTAATAAGTGCCATAACCAGGACATTTACGAACAACAAGTGTAAACATCTGACAACAGTGCTTTTGGAGGGATGTTGGGTCAAATAGGTTAACCATTGCTTGGATCAACTTGATGGGAAGCTTGAGGAAACCTTAGTAGTTTTTTGGAGGAGCCCACATGGATTGTTGGGAATTCTACCAAGAATACAAGGTGACATCATGTATATTAGATGAGAGGCAAGAGGACATCAACAAGGAGATTTATAGATGTCCCCTTGGATGGTGGTTGGATTGTGTCTTAGGAGAGGAAAAGTTGTTCGTTCCTAGATTTGTGCAATAGATCCTCTATTGCAAAACAAAGGGTAGAATGGTGGAGTCTTTGGGAAGCCAATTCTAAGGGTCTCCTAGGTGTGGGGGTGCCTTAACTAGGTGCAAATGCTACATCATGGACTTGGTCTCTCATGGAATATTGGAAGGGAATGTGAGAGAATACCAAGTGTGGAAGTGATTAAGCACTTATGGTCTGGTAGAGGACAATGTGATAGTGTTCAAGTTGGAGCTCGGTGAGCAACACCTTGATGGAAAAAGGTAGTTGTGAGAGAGGTAGTTTTTGAGCTCAAGGGTCTGATCAACCAAGAGTAGTTTGTAGAGCCTGAGACTTGTGTGTGGAGAAGGACTTATACATAAGATCATGGCTAGTTCTCCTAACCCATGTTCATGTGGGAGATGAACATATTACAGTGATAGGTGACATCCCTTAGTTCCTTATGTTGGTATTCATTAGTGCAGCGCAGGAAGACCATAGTGGGTTGAATTCCTTGAGTAGCTCGGCAGTAGTAGTGGGAAATTGAGAGTTGTTAACAAGTGGAGCTATGAACAACTCGATGGGAGCCTCGATGTGTTGATGTTTTGATGGATAAAGAATAAACTAGAGAGAAAATTGGATATCTGAGATTCGGTGGCCAGATGGACTTGGAGCATTGATAAAGGTAGGAACTGCAGATCAAGAGCTGCAAGACCGAGAAAGTACAAGGTACAACTGAGGGGAGCTTAGAAATTCAACTTCATCAGTGAGCCCCAGTTTGTATCTTGTACTATTGGATGTATGAGGGCAATTATCCCTGGTACGGGAGCCCTAGATTGTTGTATTATATCAGCTGGATTAATATAATGAAGTTGGGTTGAAAAATTAAAAAGTTGTCTATATTTTGTGCACGTGTGATTTACTATTATTTTATTTCGTTGTGCAAAGTATTTTATGGTTGACATTCTTTGTTTTACAGCGTTAGTGATTTTAAGACTCTAACATAGAACCAAGGTCATGGAAATTCAACATTTTTGGTCTCAAAAATTGACAATTTTTACTTTATCATCCTAGAGATAGAATTTGTACACATGAAAGTCGAGACTTTATTTTATGGACCATGGAACAAGTCCTAGATGGCCAGCATACAGATATCCACAATTTTATCATCTTTGTACCCTGAACAATAAATGATAAATTTATGATAGTTTCCTAGACCCACTTAGGAAATTATTTAGGTCTATGGGAAGGAGGTATGGTCGGTAGAGGGAGGTCCTTGTGCCATATATTAGTAAAGTTCTTATATAGTCTTTGTCTATGGATAAATATAAATTCCTTTTCATTTTCTTGCATAAGGCATGGTAACCACTATATATCCCTAGCATTGTTGCCATGGATTTGGAATTTACAGGGAATATGACTTTAGACGCATTCATAGACATGGAAGAGGCCTTGGTACGATTATATTTTTATGCATAGAGGGCCAAAAATTTAGGAAATGGGAAGACATCATCGATAACATGTTGGGACAGACCCAAAGACCAATAAGGGTTTACCTCATACCTATTCATGAAATGTTCATATGCAGAGCCACATTTAGTGAGTGAGAATTTGAATTGTGGGCTTTATATATTTGCATAATTGTCCAAGAAATGAAGCATATGAGATGAGGATGTATTACTTTAAGTCAAAGTGTCAACTAGAATATTGAGCAAAGGAGTTTTTAGACCTGGAACTTACTTTCTTGGCTCTTAGCACAGTTGAGTGTTTTCTCTCAAAAATGAAATTGAAGCAGATAAGGAAATAATAATCTTATCCGACATGAGAAGTACAACCCAGATGTTGGCTTGAGTAGAGGATTCTAATGGTATGGATACATGCTACTTTAGATGGTCAAATTTTATGCTTTCATGAGCCTTTTCTTTTTTAGTACTACAGCAACACTTAAAATCCTTATCAAAATTTCTTCCCTATCAAGAGAATGCCATGTTTAGATTATTTTATTCAAACATGGGGGTAATCTTATAAATCTAGTTCTATGTTTAGATTTTTGCATTCAAACATGGAAGAAATCTTCAAAAATATGGATCTCTAGGTTTAAATATTTATATAGACATAATGTCTCATAATAAAATTTTGATATTAGTTTTAATGACTAATATTCATTAAAAAGAGAAAGAAAAGCACACTTTCTATATATTAAATAATGCATGTAATTAAACTCAAGAAAGAAAATTCAAAGCAAAGTCATAAAAGTCCTCACAGTTGATCATAAACAAATAATTAATAAACATGATTACAAGGGGATATTCATTGTTCAACCCTTTTATATATTTCTATATCATTTTGATCCAAAAAGCTCTAGTCTAAATGGTGATATTTGACACCATCCTTTCAAAAAATATGCACATGAAACTACAATCCACAAAGTATGAATAAAGTTGGAAAAATGTCCACATTAATTTCAATGGAAGAGCTCAAAATAATAATCCATCCATAAGGCTCTAAAAGATTCATTTACTAGAAAATTTCTAGCAAGCCAAAGTTCACGTAGGCTTCACAAGACTGGGAAAGTATAGGGTACGACCGAGGGGAGGTGAGAGAGTCGACTTCATCAACCAGATGGTCAGAGTATCTTGTTGAAGGTAGATTGGTTGTTGATGGAATAAAACAAAGCCCCAATGTGGACCTTGTACTATTGGATGTATGAGGTCCATTATCCTTGGTACAAGAGCCCTAGAATGTTGTATTATATTGGTTGAATTAATATAATGGAGTTGGGTTGAAAAGTTAATTTTTTTTCTATATTCTATGCATGTGTGATACTACTATTTTATTCCGCTTTGCAAAGTAGTTATGGTTGAGATTCTTGGTTTAGTAGAATCAGTGATTTTAAGACTCTAAATTATACCCAAGGTCGTGTAAATTCAACATGGTATCAGAGGGTGTATGAGCTACTTAAAGGGACAGTGAATCAGAGTTTGCACAACAAACCAACTTTATCGAGGGTTGCAGTTGTTGAGATCATGGAGCAGAGGGTTTAGCTGAAGACATGGAGATGTCATCTTGACTGCCTTGACAATGACATTTGCTGGGAATTATGGTGGATTGGTGGTGAGCTTGGTGAACAACCATTTTTTGTAGGGTAGATTGTTGATCATGGACTTTCATTGATTTGTCATGGATGGTTGGGATAGCTCGAGGGATTACTTTGTCATGGATGAGATTATGTTGATTGAGATGGATTCATGTGATGGACTTCATATTGGTAGGCTAGAGTCTTCATTAGATCATGATTTTTCATACCCGAGATTGGAGGGATTTTCACAAGTGGTATTTGGTCTAGGAGAATGAGTTCTTACGGTACTGAGCCAATGGAGATCGTGTAGGCTTGGAGGGAGTCTAGGATCAAGGGGAGCAACCCTATGAATGTTTTGGATCTTCAAGTTCAGATATGATGAGGTAGAGTCAATATCGAGATTGTTAGATTCATTCTACAGGGTATGTTGTAGTGATGGATGCCATATGGGCTAGTGTCGTGTATGGATGATGATGGTTACTTCCTAGTCTTGGAAGTACCTCCCTCGCTAAGAGGGAGTGTTGATTTTTTGTGTAGCTTGGGAGGTACTCCAAGCACTAGTGTTTGAGGGTTGGAGGTCAAAGCGCCACAAGTAGGCTTGTGGGCTTAGAATACAAGCCTTGAGTTTTGCACCCAATCATCTTTGGGGCAATTCCGGAAGCACATTTCTACATGTGATGGCATGAGACGATGGAGGGAAAAAAGGACTAAATCCAATGCTTCATGAATCGTTGAATTCTGAGTTGTAGAAGTGGAGAAATGATTTTTTGAAGTGGGAAAATAATTATTGGTTTTCAAATCACGTAATCTTGAAGTAAAATTTAGCCAATAGATGTGTCTCTTTAATAATTCATTGGAGCCCTTTTATTGGCTATAAATAAAGGGTGATTTGATGTGTTATATGCATCCATTAGTGCAACATATTCTCAACTTAAGGACTCGGTGGAGAGAGGAGACTATCATGCCCTATCCGCATCACAAGAAGAGGCCTAAACAATGTGTAGGAGAGGGTCTGAAGTCTGCAGGGGAGGGTGAGTAAGAAAGCTGGTGTGGAATCACTTTGGGATATCCAAGTTGTTTTTTTTAAAGCAGAGTAGGCTTGCTATGAGGCTGAGTTCATGAAAGGCAAGGATGCTATTGTTGGAGGGTGTTTACGAATCTTTTGGAGGGGTCGGTGCTACAAGAGGGTAGTTGTTCTAGGCAACAGGCTATAGCACACAACCAGAAGCTACATAAGGGATGTCAACGGTGGACCTTTCCCTAAGGAGGCAATGTGGCAAAGGAGCCTTATTAAGGTATGGCGTAGCCATTTAAGGGCTTGTTTGGGGATTGTGAAGCAGATTTAGGGTTGCAATAAGTGCCATAACCAGGGAAGTTACGAATAACAAGTGAAAACATCAGTACAATAATGATTTTGGAGGGATGTTGGGTCAAATAGTTTGACCAGTGCTTGGAACAACTTGATGGGAATATTGAGGAAACTTTACGAGCTATTTGGAGGAGCCCACGTGGAGTGTTGGTAAGTCTAACAAGAATCCAAGGTGACAGTAGGCACATCAGATGAGTGGCAAGAGGACAACAACAAGGAGAGCTACATATGTCCCCTTGGATGGTGTTTGGATTGTGTCCTAGGAGAGGAAAAGTTGTTGGTTCCCAGATTTGTGCAATAGATCCTATATTGCAGAACAAAGGGAATATTGGTGGAATTTTTTGGAAGCTATGTGTAAGGGTCTCCTCAGTGTGGGGATTTCCTAACTATGTGCATATGCTACAACATGGACTTGGTATCTTGTGGACTGGTGGAGGGAAACATAAGAGAATACAAGTGTGTATGTGAATGGGAACTTATGGTCTGCTAGATGATAGTGTGATACTATTCAAGTTGGATCTCGGTGAGCAACACCTTGATGGAAAAAGGTAGTTGCGAGAAAGGTGTTTGTTGAGTTCAAGGTTCCGATCAACTAGGAGCAATTTGTGTAGCCTAAGACTTGTGTATGTGTAGAGGGACTTCTACAGTAGATGATGGGTAGTCCTCCTAGCCCGTGTTCATTGTGGGATATAAAAATCTTGCAGTGATTGGTGGCAACCCTTTGTTTGCTATGTTGGTCTTGATTAGTGCAGCGTAGGAATATCATAGGGGGTTGAAGTCCTTGAGTAGCTCAGGAGTAGCAGTGGGCAGTTGAGAGTTGTTCACAAGTGGAGTTGTGAACAACTTGACATGAGTCTCAATGTGTTTATGTGTTGATGTACGAATGATCAACTAAAGAGAAAATTGGATAGCTAAGATTCAGTGGCCAGATGGACGTGGAGCATTGATAGAGGAAGGAACTGTAAATAGAGAATTGTAGGACCAGGTAGGTATAGGGTGCGATTAAGGGGAGCTAAGAGAGTCAACTTCATCAACTAGATGGTTAGAGTACCTTTTTTAGGGTAGATTAGTCATCGATGGATTGACACCAAGCCCCAATTTGTATCTTCTACTATTGGATATATGAGGGGCATTATCCCTGATATGAAGCATTAGATTGTTCTATTATATAAGTTGGACTAATATAACAAAGTTGGATTGAAAAATTAAAAAGTTTTCTATATTTTGTGCATGTGTGATTTACTGTTATTTTAGTTCGTTGTACAAAGTAGTTTATGGTTGAAATTCTTGGTTTGGTAGTGTCAGTGATTTTAATACTCTAACATAGATCCAAGGTCATGGAAATTCAACATTTTTGGTCTCAAAATTTGAGAATTATTCCTTTATCGATCTAGAGATAAAATTTGTACCCATGAAATTCGATACATTGCTTGGTGGGCCATGAAACAAGTCCTAGATGGCCAACATAGGGATATCCACAATTTTATCATCTTTGTATCCTGAATAATAAATGATAAATTTATGATAGATTCCTAGACCCACTTAGGAAATTACTTAAGTCTACAGCGAGGAGGTATGGTCAGTAGACGGAGGTCCTTGTGCCTTATATTTTGAAGTAAAGTGCTTATATAGGTTTTTTCTATGGAGAAATATCGATTCCTTTTCATTTTCTTGCAAATGTCATGGGAACCACTATATATCCCTAGCATCATTGCTATGGATTTGGAATTGAAAGGGAATATGACTTTGGACCCACTCATAGACATGAAAGAGGCCTTGGTAGTATCGATGTTATATGCATAGAGGGACAAAAATTTAGGAAATGGGAAGGCATCATGGATGACATGTTGGGATAGACCCAAAGAACAATAAGGGGTTACCTCATACCTATTCATGAAATGTGCATATGCAAAGATGCATTTAGCGACCGATAATTTAAATTGTGGGCTTTATATATTTGCATAATTGTCCAAGAAATGGAGAATCTGAGAGGAGGAGGTATTAGTTTAATTCAAAATTTCAACTAGAATATTGAGAAAAGGAGTTTTTAGACCTGGAACTCACTTTCTTGGCTCTTAGCACAATTGAGAGTTTTCTCTCAGAAATGAAATTGAAGCAAATAAGGCAATAATAAACTTATCCAATGTAAGAAGTAGGACATAGTTGTTGGATTTAGTAAAGGATTATGGATACATGATACTTTAATGGTCAAATTTTATCCTTTTGTAAGCCTTTTCTTTTTTAGTACTACTATAGCACTCAAAATCCTTATCACATCGAGAGATGAAGGTGGCCTTTAGTCCGTAGTTACAGTTCAAGTTATCACAACCATTAGAATTAATGGAGGTTGTAGTAGAGTGGAGGAAGAGTTTAATTTTAGTAATGTTGCCTTGGTCTATGAAATTTAGAAATCAAAAGCATGATATGTTTAGATTCTTCTATTCAAACATGGGAGAAATCTTATAAATCTAGTTCTCTATTTAGATTTTTGTGCTCAAACATTGAAGTAATATTCAAAAATATAGATCTCACGGTTTAAATCTTTATATAAACACAATGTTCTCATAATAAAATTATGGTATTAATTTTAATAACTAATATTCATTAAAAAAAGAAAGCAAAAACACACTTTCTATATATTAAATAATGCATGTAATTATAAACTCAAAAAACAACCAAATTCAAAGCAAAGTCATAAAACTCCTCAGAGTTGATCATAAACAAATAACTAATAAACATGCTTACAAGGGGATATTCATTGTTCAACCCTTTACATATTACTATATCATTGTGATCCAAGAAACTCTAGTCTAAATGGTGATAGTTGTCACCGTCCTTTAAAAAAATATGCACATGAAACTACAACCCACAAAGTATGAATAAAGTTGGAAAAATGTCCACATTAATTTTAATGGAAGAGAAGAGAAGGTGACTGCCCACTGCTTTCACATTGAAATAGAGATTTTCAAAAGAATACTCCATCCAAAAGGCTCTCAAAGATTCATTTACTAGAAAATTTCTAGCAATCCAAAGTTCACATAGGCTTCGCAGGACCGGGCAGGTATAAGTTACGACCAAGGGGAGATGAGAGAGTCGACTTCATCAGCTAGATGGTCAAAGTATCTTTTTGAGTGTAGATTGATCGTCAATGGATGACACCAAGCCCCAGTTTGTATATTGTACTATTGGAAGTATGAGGGGAATTATCCCTAGTACGGGAGCGCTAGACTGTTGTATTATACCAGTTAGATTAATATAACAAATTTGGGTTGAAATGTTAAAAATTTATCTATATTTTGTGCATGTGCGATTTACTACTATTTTATTCCACTATGAAAACTAGTTTATGGTTGAGATTCTTGGTTTAATAGTGTCAGTGATTTAAGACTCTAACCTAGACCCAAGATCGTGTAAATTTAACATGGGATCATAGCGTATTCAAGCTACTTTGAGGGACAGTGAATCTGAGTGTGCACAACGAACCAACTTAGAGGGGGTTGTGGGAGTCTAGATCATGGAGCAAAAGGTTCAGATGAAGATATGGAGATGTGGTCTAGACTAGCTTGACAACGAGATTGACTGGGAGTTCTAGTGGGTTGGTGGTGAGCCAGGTAAACAATAGTGTTTTGCAGGGCAGATTGGTTGCGATGGACTTCCATTGATTTTTCATGGATGGTTGGGACAGCTTGAGGATCAATTTGGCATGGATGAGATCAGGTTGATCGAGATGGATTCATGTGATGGACTTCATATTGGTAGGCCAGAGTCTTCATTGGATCGTGACATTGCATATGCAAAATTGGAGGGATTTTCACAAGTGGTATTTGGTCCAGGAGGACGAGTTATTGTAGGACTAAGGCAGTGGAGATCAAGTAGGCTCAGAGGGAATCTAGCCTCAAAGGGATAAACCCTATGGAGTTTTGGGATATTTAGGTTCCTATATGATGAGGTAGATGCATTACTAAGATTTTCAAATTCATTCTACAGGATATGCTACAGTGATGGATGCCAAATGGGCTAGTGTCATCGTTGGATGATGATGGTTACTTCCTAGTCTTGGATGTACCTCCCTCACTAAGAGGGAGTGTTGATTTTATGTGTAGCTTGGGAGGTTCTCCAAGCCCTAGTGTTTGAGGGTTGGAGGTCAAAGTGCCACACATAGACTTGTTGGCTTAGAACACAAGCCTGGGGTTTTGCACCCAATCGTGTTTGGGGAAATTCCGGAAGCACATTTCTACATGTGATGGCATGAGACAATAGAGGATGGAAAGGAGAATCCGATGCTTCAAGAATCATTGAATTTTGAGTTAGAAGTGGAGAAATGATTTTTTGAAATTGGAAAATAATTATTGGTTTTCAAATCATGTAGGATTGAAGTAAAATTTAGCTAATAGATGTGTCTCTTTAATAATGCATTCGAGACCCTTTATTGGTTATAAATAAAGGGTGATTTTATGTGTTATATGCATCCATTACTGCAACATATTCTCAATGGAAGGGTTCGGTGGAGAGAGAAAACTATCTAGCCCTATCTGCATCAAGCGAAGAGGCCTAGACAATGTGTACTAGAGGGTTTGAAGTGTGCATTGGAGTCCAAGTAAGAAGGCTAGCGTAGAATGTCTTTGGGATATCCAAGCTATTGTTTTGAGGGTCAAGTAGGCTTGCTATGAGGTTGAGTTCATGAGAGTGAAGGATGTTGTTGTTGGATGGTGTTTGGGCATTTTTTGGAGGGGTCGGTGCAACAGGAGGGTTGTTGTGCTAGGCCGCAGGCCATAGCACACAACGAGGAGTTGCGTAAGGGTTGTCAAGGGTGGACTATTCCCTAAGGAGTAAGCATGGCAAAGGAGGAGCCTTATTAAGGTATGTGGCAACCCTTTAAGGGGATTTTCACGTGGATTTGGGGCTACAGTAAGTGCCATAACTAGGACAGTTACAAACAACAAGTGCAAACATTAGTAAAACAATGTTTTTGGAGGGATGTTGGGTCAAATAGTTTGACTAGTTCTTGGATCAACTTGATGGGAAGCTTGAGGAAACCTTAGGAGCTATTTGCAAGATCCCACATGGATTGTTGGGAATTCTATAAAGACGTCAACGTGACAACAGGCACATCAGATGAGAGGCAATAAGATAGCAACAAGGAGAGTTACAAATGTCCCCTTAGATGGTGGTTGGATTGTGTCCTAGGAGAGGAAAAGTTGTTGGTTCCCAGATTTGTGAAATATCTACTCTATTGTAGGATAAAGGGAAGATTGGTGGAGTCTGTGGGAAGTTGTGTGTAAGGGTATCCTAGGTGTGGGGATGCCCTAACTAGGTGCAGATGCTACAGCGTGGACTTGGTCTCTCGTGGACTATTGGAGGGCAGCGTGAGAGAATACCAAATGTGGATGTGGTTGGGCATTTATGGTCTACTAGAGGATAGTGTGATAGTGTTCAAGTTGGAGCCCAGTGAGAAACACCTTAATGGGAAAAGGTAGTTGCAAGAGAGGTAGGTGTTGATCTCAAGGGTCTGATCACCAAAGAGTAGTTTTTGGATCTCAAGACTTGTGTGTGGAGAAGAGATTCTACAATAGATGATGGGAAGTCTTCCTTGACAGTGTTCATTGTGGGAGATGGAAATATTGCAATGATAGGTGGAAGCCCCTTGTTCCCTATGTTGGTATTCATCGGTGCAGTATAGGAAGACCATAGTGGGTTGAATTCATTAAGTAACTCAAGAGTAGCAGTGGGTAGTTGAGAGTCGTTCACAAGTGGAGATGTGAACAACTCGATAGGAGTCTTGATGTGTTGATGGACGAATGATTAGCTAGAGAGAAGATTGGAAAACCGAGATTTAGTGACCAGATGAACTTGGAGCATTGATAGAGGTAGGAAATCCAGATCGAGAGGCGTAAGACCGAGAAGGTACAAGGTACGCCTGAGGGAATCTGAGAGAGACAACATCATCAACCAGATTGTTAGAGTATCTTGTTGAGGGTAGATTGGTCGTCAATGGACCGACTCTAAGCCCTAGTTTGTATCATATACTATTGGATGTGTGAGGGCCATTATCTCTGGTACGGGAACCGTAGACTATTGTATTATATCAGTTGAATTAATATGATGAAGTTGGGTTGAAAAATTAAAAGTTTTTCTATATTCTGTGCATGTGTGATTTACTACTATTTTGTTCTGTTGTGTAAAGTTTCTATGGTTAAAATTCTTGGTTTGGTAGTGTTAGTGATTTTAAGACTCTAACATAGACCCGAGGTTGTGGAAATTCAACATTTTTGGTCTCAAAATTTGACAGTTGTTCCTTTATCGACCTAGAGATAGAATCTATGCACATGAAAGTCGAGACTTTATTTGGTGGGCCATGGAACAAATCCTAGATGCCTAGTATAGGAATATCCAAAATTTGATCATCTTTGTATCCTGAACAACAAATGAGAAATTTATGATAGACTCCTAGACACACTTAGCAAAATTATTTAGGTTTATAGAGAGGAGGTATGATCGATAGAGGGAGGTCCTTGTGCCATATATTTTGAATTAAAGTTCTTATATAGGTTTTTTCTATGGAGAAATATTAATTCCTTTTCATTTTCTTTCATAAGGCATGGGAACCACTATATATCCCTAGTATCATTTCTATGGATTTAGAATTGACAAGGAATATGAATTTGGAGCCGTTCATAGACATGAAAGAGGCCTTGGTGGGATCAGAGTCTTATGCATAGAGGGACACAAATTTAGGGAATGGGAAGACATCATGGATGACATGTTGGGACAAACCCAAAGACCAATAAGGGGTTACCTCATACCTATTCATGAAATCTTCATATGCAGAGCCACATTTAGCGACCAATAATTTGAATTGTAGGCATTATATATTTGTATAATTGTCCAGGAAATGAAGCATCTCATATGAGCAGGTATTACTTTAAGTAACAATGTCGACTGGAATATTGGGCAAAGGAGTTTTTGGACCCGAAACTTACTTTCTTGAATCTTAGCACAATTGAGTGTTTTCTCTTAGAAATGAATTTGAAGCATATAAGGTGATAATAATATTATCCAATGTAAGAAGTAGGACCCAGTTGTTGGCTTCAGTAGAGGATTCTAATGGTATGGATACGTGATACTTTAGATGGTCAAATTGTATCCTTTTGTAGGCCTTTTATTTTTTAGTACTACCACAACGCTCAAAATCCTTATCACGTCGAGAGATGAAGGTGGCCTTTGGCCTGTAATTACAGGCCAAGGTATCGCAACCAATAGAATTAATGGAGGTTGTATTGGAGTGGAGAAAGATGTTAATTTTGGTAATTATGCCTTGGTATATGAACTTTCTAAATCAAGAGCATGCTATGTTTAGATTTTTTTAATGGGAGTAATATTATAAATCTAGTTCTATGTTTAGATTTTGGTGTTCAAACATAGAAGTAATCTTAAAAAATATAGATCTCTATGTTTAAATATTTATATAGACATAATTTTCTGATAATAAAATTATGATTTTAGTTTTAATAACTAATACTCATTAAAAAGAGAAATAAAAAACATACTTTCTACATATTAAATAATGCATGTAATTATAAACTGAAAAAACAACCAAATTCAATGCAAAGTCATAAAAGTCCTCTGTTGATCATAAACAAATAACTAATAAACATTATTACAAGGGGATATTCAATTTTCAACCCTTTAGAGATTTCTATACTATTCTGATCCAAAAATCTCTAGTCTAAATGGTGATATTTGTCACCATCATTTTAAAAAATATGCACATGAAACTACAATCTGCAAAGTATGAATAAAGTTGGAAAAATGTCCACATTAATTTTAATGGAAGAGCAGAGTAGGTGACTTCCCACTGCTTTCAAATTGAAATAGAGATGTTCAAAATAATAATCCATCCAAAAGGGTCTCGAAGATTAACTAGAAAATTGCAAGTAAGACCAAGTTCACCTAGGCCTGGAATTGCTTCCTTTGCTTCTAAAGGATGGAAGGCAAAATAAAGGGCGCGATATTTGAACATGTTGCTTCCAACTAAGTGATCTTCTCATAGATTTAAATTTTCAAGAGGAGCTGGAATGGAACTTTGAATTGATTGAGTTGAGCCCTGGTCCAAGGAACTCTCAATTTCTGCACTCTCACATAAACTTTGATAATAGTTTCATATTCATCTGGAAGGGATGCGATGAAGCTTGATAATGTTGTAATTGTCATTGAAGCTTCAACACTGCAAGAATTTTTCCATAATATTCATTATTTGTAGTTGTGGGAGAGGATTGTGTTTCAAATGGAGAGATGAAGGCACTGGCATCATCACCTTGCATGTTAATATGTGATATCTTTGAATCATCAATATTATCTAATTTTTCAATTTCATCACTTATGATCTTTCACCATTATTTTCTTCTTTTGTTGCTTTTGCTTGTGCTCCTTTATTAGTACATGGTAATTGTGATAACTTTACCAGTTCTTCCATAGTTTCTCCCCCATTTTGATTGTTGACTTGAAATTCCTTGGCACTCTTCAGGCCATCCACATTAACAAGGAATTGCTTCAGCTTGGCCATTCCATAGTTTCTCCCCCATTTTGATTTTTGACTTGAAATTCCTTGGCACTCTTCAGGCCATCCACATTAACAAGGAATTGCTTCAGCTTAGCCATTCCTAGTCCTGCACCTGGGCCTATTCCTCTGCCTTTACAAAGAAAAGGTGTAGCTTCCAAGGGGGAAGGATTGCTTTTGTTGGCCTGTTTATTGTAGATGTTTGATTCCAATGTGGCTCCTTTTGGAATTTTTGCACTAATCTCACACATAAGAGGAATACATGTGCTTTTCCTTAAGGGTGCTTGACTAAGCCAATTTTTTCTTCCTTTCCATTGGCAATTCGTGCAGTAGAACTAAACCCAGTAGTGATAGTGTCTAAAAAAGGGTTCCCTTACACCAACACTTTTCATGTTGTTTTTTATCCCTCGGGTTCCCTTACACCAACACTTTTCATGTTGTTTTTTATTCCTCCTTGATACTTCAAGCCTTTACCAAGAACTGATGAATTTGAGCTTCCTCTGCCAAGAGAGGGATTTATATTCTCTTTCCTAAGATCCGTAAAGTTGGGAACTAATGGAAGAATACCTAAAGTAGTATCTGTCCAAATTGGTTGTCCACTTTAAAATTATATCATAGTTGAAAATTTTCAATGTGCTTTACATTGTAAGGCAACTAACTTTGTATAAATCTTAGTGTTACAAGAATTTCTCTAGTGGACTTTTTTTTCTTTGTATCATCCCACTTTATATTCAAAGATGTCATAACTCCTCACATAATTCCTTAAAGGGTGCTAACTCAATGGAAGAGCACCTTCTTTATAGGAAGGAAGTTGGTGTTGGTGTTTCAATTACATTGTGTTGTGACCTCAATTAATCAATGATATTGTATTTTATTTTTAATCAAATAGTTTTTATATTGATTTATTTCAATGGTGAGATATTTTTCTAGATTCATTGTTTTATATTGTCTCTAAACAAACAAAAGTGATATTGTATTTGCCTTTAAATATATTCTTTTATTGTCTCGAGAGAGACAATAGTTAGGATCCCAACTATTGTCTTTGGAGAGACAAAAATGCTTTTGTTGTATATTATATTTGTGAGACGATTTTTTAAGACAATGATTTAAGACACTCGCTTCAAGACAATATTTAAGACAATGCACAAGTTTCTTTTTTGTATCAATTTAACACAATTTAGCCAAAAATTGTCTCAAATATTGTCTTGAAACCCCTTGTGTGTTGTAGTGAGGGAACATAACACAACCACATACATTTAAACAAGGTGCTACACAGGCTATGGGAATTTGGAAGATCTTTGAAGAGAGACAAGTCGTTCATTGATGGTTTACATCATGATCAATAACTAAAAAACATGATATTTATTTTTTCTTTTTGCATTTTTCTCATGACGAAGGATGGTTAATGTTCATGCATAATTAACGGTCGTTATTTTTCAGAATCCATAGAGATGCATCAATAGAATGTAATGCTTTTATTATAATAATAAAAAATTAAAATTTATTTTTGAGGGGAAAAATATTT